>CAJHQQ010003568.1:0-41475 GCA_905132885.1 Moricandia moricandioides
TCAAATCGACCAAGAATCAAGAACAAATCACGACTCCGACCAACCATTCTGGTTTGCTATTTCTCGAGCCATGCTAAGGCTTTACAACCCGTACCACTTGTCTTCTGTTGTTCAAACCGGACAAGATCTTCATATCATTCAGCACATAACCAAGAATATAACATCTTTTATAATTAAGGTGAAGGTCTTAACAAATATTACGACATAATCAAGTTGCCGCATGCCTAGATCCAAAAAGACAAGAAAAGTAATCTAACATTCGAAAGCTTAGTCCTTGCTTAGTGCTTTATGCCACTTCAAATCTACACCGGGCCGCACCTCCGCTTCCTACTACTGGTTACTTGCATTAGTAGAAGATGCTGGAGTAATAGAAGTTACTCAGTGAGTTCCCAAATAAAACACCCCCCCCCCCTTTCAGCCCCATGCCTCAAACACACAAATACACAAATAAATTCATGCAAACAATCAATGCAAAAAAGTAAACGTGCACTACTGCAATGCAACTAGATCTCACCATGGAGCCTAACAACACACAAATGCAATTCTAGATCTCAATCTGGACTCAACAACAAAAAAAAAACAACAATCGCAAAGGATGGAGCCAAAGCAACAATCGTCCAACCCACAGATCCCTAACTTCCCCCTAAGCCACCAGCGTCACATGGTCGAAAACATCACTCCGGAATTGGCTTTCACCCAATCTACCGGGCTGCTTCGTCATGCAGCTCATCCTATCGGGCCCGACCCCACTTCGCGTGACGAGCCTGGGATGTTACCCACACTGGGAATTGCGGCATCCTCCAATCTAACCCAGGTCCACATATCGGAGAATGGCTTCTCCAATCTAACCCCGAGATGCAACACGTTCTAGTCTAGTGCAACCCAACGAACATGGGGTCGCCCCTAATACAACCAGACAAAAATCCAACACCCAACACTACTCAGCAAACACTACACCCCAGATGACACAATCTGTTAATTACAACGCTGTAGCTCCTAAACTAAACAATATCTAGAACACAAACAACTACAGCAAAAAAACAATATGGACTCTATACACACACACACAAACCCAAGTAATCAGCCTCAAAGAACATACGGTTTTCAGCTCCTCCAACCTGCACACCCGCATTTAGCCAACACTCAACAGCTTTCGGGAAACCCTGTTGGCCTCAAACTACTCCGTAACCCCAAACCAAACAAATACAATTTCTTCGGCCTCTAACCTCTATTGATACTTTTGGTGGGAGATAAGCGAATCGTTTATAGAAAGGCTAGCCATGTGAAAGTACATTGTGAATGAAAGATAAATGACATGTGTCCAATCACCAAATTCTTTGGAACTTTCCATCTAGACATTTCAAATTCTCGTCACCAAGTTTACACTCCCTTGCAAGGAAAAATTTCAGATTCTAGAGCCTTGTAACTTGGGTGCAAGTCTTCTTCCTGGCCAATGAAAAACGCCTCGTACTTCACATCACCAATCACAAACCAGATGGGTGTGCCCACGTCATCCCATGATATTTGTCTGTCACACTTTTGCCCATCATTAAATCCTAATTTCATTTGAATGTATTGGAGATAAAAACATCCCAATGCTCCCATTATCATTGACTTCAAAACGTTGATCGGCCCAACCATTTCGATGACGGAAAAAGACTAGATCATGTCCATCTATTTGAATCTCTGAAAACACACTTTGGGACGAAACCGACCTGAAGAGAATAAAGACAGCTCACAGCTCCAAATAGCGCGCTCCCCGCACACCTTAGATGTAATGACCAAAAACACAATTTGTCTGGTCCAGACAAAAACTGCTCAACCAAACCTCTAGTTTTGATCCTCTGAAAGCTAATGCGCAACTATGGTTTCTTCCATCTGAGGCAATTTTGAATCTCCTCGTCATATCTACTCTAAAATAGGTCATTACATTCGTCCCTCCTCTCATTAGAGTTCTCGCCCGAATTCTATGGAGCTGCTGATGTCCCCACGCTTCTCATCTTCAATAGAACCCTGGATAGCTCTGGCGAAACTCTCTCTTCGTACTTCCCATGTTCATCACCTCGATGGCGTTTTGCTCTCCCCAATATACTGAATTTGAGGAATTTCCGCGATTCTTCAACCTTCTATGATCGTCTCTCTCCTAATTCTGATCGTTCTTCCTGGTCGGGTAGTGAAGGTCTTGTCTCACTCTGGAATCCTCTCTGTGCTCGTTATCTATAGTTCGGTCGTGAATATGCTTCCTCAGCATAGACACATGGAAGTACTGGGTGCAGGTTCATGTCTCGCTTGACTTCTCCAACCTGTATGGCTACCTCTCCAACTCTTCCAATAATGCTCGTATGACCAATGAAACGCACAACTAAACTTCCCGATTTTACCGAACGATCCTTTCCTTTTTGTGCTGATACCTTGAGATATACCATATCTCCCACCTCAAACACAACTCTCTCCTCTTTTGGTCGGCATACTTCTTTTGTCGATCTTGTGCTTTCTTCATGTTTGCTCGGATGACTCGTAGCTTCTCCATGTTTCCTCAAATTTGATTCCCGGTCCAAACAATCTCTTTCTCCAAGCCTGTCCGTCCAAACACAGAGGTGTCTTCGACATGGGTCTCCCATACAACGCCTCATACGTGACATTATTAATACTGGCCATCGTTACTGATTATTTATAAGGAAAACTCTAAACCAGTTATTAGTGCCTTCCTCCGTTCCCCATCCTCGTTCCTTCCCCTCCCTTCCTCGTCCCCCCTGCTCCTCCCCCCCCCCCCCCCCTCCCGCCACCCGCCCCCCCGCCCCTCTCCCCCCCCCCCCTCCCCACCCACCCCCCCCGTACTCCTGCAGTAGGTAGAAATAGCTGTTTATCTCATCAATCAATAACGGAACCAACAAACACTCTCTGATCAGACAATAATTTTAAAATTTTGGACCCTGGGGATTCATTGAGGGAAACATTGGAGAAGCTACGAGTTATCCAGGCAAACATGAAGAAAACACAAGATCGACAAAAGAAGTATGCCGACCAAAAGAGGAGAGAATTTGTGTTTGAGGTGGGAGATATGTTATATCTCAAGGTATCAGCACGAAAAGGAAAGGATCGTTTCGGTAAAACTTAGGAAGTTAGTTGTGCGTTTCATTGGTCCATACCGGATTATTGGAAGATTTGGAGAGGTAGCCTACAGGTTGGAACTACCAGAAGACATGAACCTGCACCCAGTATTCCATGTGTCTATGCTGAGGAAGCATATTCACGACCCAAACTTGATCGAGCCAGAGAGGATTCCAGAGTTGAGACAAGACCTTACTTTCCCGGAAGGACCGATCCAAATTGGAGAGAGACGTCTTAGAAGGTTGAAGAATTGGGAAATTCCTCAAATTCAAGTATTTTGGGGGAGACAAAAACGCATGGTGATAACATGGGAAGACGAAGAGAGGTTTTGCCAGAGCTATCCAGGGTTCTTTGAAGATGAAGCGGGGACATCAGCAGCTCCATAGAATTTGGAACGAATTCTAATGAGAGGGGGAGAATGTAATGACCCTATCTTAGAGTAGATATGGACGAGGAGATCAAATTGCTCAGATGGAGAAACCATGAGTTGCATTAGCTTCAGAGGATCAAAACTAGAGGTTTGGTTGAAGCAGTTTTTGTCTGGACCAGACAAATTGTGTTTTTGGTCATACATCTAAAACAAAGGTCGACGAGGAAGAAGGCGATATTTTGAAGATGTGTGAGCTAGGAGTATCTTTTTATACATAATTCAAGGGAGTAATAATAGGACATATGGTCGTAAAAAAACCAAGTTGGTTCAGGAGAAATCAATAGATGGACGATGATCTAGTCTTTTCCGTCAAATCGAGAATGGTTGAGCCGATCAACGATTTTTGAGCAATGAAGTAGAATGGGAGCATCTTGGAATGGTTTTTATTCTCAAATACATTCAAATGAACATTTTTAGGAGTTAATGATGTGGCAATAAAGTTGTGACTAGACATAACATGGCGATGACGTGGCGCACACCCATTGGTTGTGATTGGTGATGTGGCAAGTACACATGGCGTTTTATCATTGGCCAGGAAGAAGACTTTGCACCCAAGTTACAAGGCTTCTAGAATCTGAAATTTTCCTTGCAAGGGAGTGTAAACTTGGTGACGAAGATTTGAATGTTCTAGAATTTGGGAAGCTTCCAAAGAAAGTTTGGTGAGTGGGACACATGTCCATTTCTTTTCATTCACAAATGTCCACTTGTCCCACATGCCTCAGCCCTCCTTCCCTATAAATACCAGACCTCTCCCCTTCATTTTCTTCATCCCAAAACGTGAGTGATCACCCTATAGAGAGAGGTGAGTTTAGAGAGAGAAACCGAGAGTTAAGGAGTGTTTTCGGTTCTTTTTGTTATTGTTTTTGGGGAGTTAACGGGAGGTGGTAAGTAGTATTTGTAGGCATCAAACCAGGTGGGTTTCCGAAGACTTGTTTGAGTGTTGCTAACTGCGTGTGTGTGCAGGTTGGAGAGCTTGAACCGTGATGGTTCTTGAGCTAGATCTACATTTGCGGTTTGTGTGTGTGTGTATGGGAGTTGGTAGTTCCCATAATTGAATGTTTATTTATAATGCATGTTATAGTTATGTTTGTTGTGTTTTCTAGATATTTTGTTACTTATGTATGTAGGATTGCATAATCATCTAGACGTTGTAATGTGTTGAACCGCAAGAGATTTGAGTGAGTCTCTCTTGTCGGGTGTGTAGATTTTGTTGCATGCATTGTTAGTGTCTTTGTGTGTGTGTTGTGCATGTTCTGTCTAGGTGTGTGGCATGGAGGTTAGAGGCGGAGCTCCCTCATGTTCGTTGGTTGCACCTAGACTAGAACGTGTGGCCATCTCGGGGTTAGATTGGGAGAAGCCCAATTCTCCGATGATGTGGACCCTGGGGTTAGATTGGGAGGAGCCCAATTCTCCAGTGGTGGAGTTACCTACTCTCCATGGCTCGTCACGTGAAAGTGGGTCGCGCCCATGGATGAGCGCTGCATGACGATGCAGCCCGGGTTAGATTGGGTGAAGCCCAATTCTCGGAGTGATGTTTTCCGACCATGTGACTCTGGTGCTTAGGGGGGGGGAGAGTTAAGGATCTGTGGTGTTTAGGGATCCCGGGATGTGTGGCATGTGGCTCCATCCTTTGCGATTGTTGTTTGTTTTTTGTTGTTGAGTCTAGGATTGAGTCTAGATTGCATTTGTGTGTTGTTAGGTCTCCATGGTGAGACTAGTTGCATTGCATTAGTAGTTGCACGTTTACTTTTCTGCATTGATTGTTTGCATGCATATTTATTTTGTGTATTGTGTGTTTGAGCATGGGCTGAAAGGGGGGGGGGGTTGTTTATTTTGGGAACTCACTGAGTAACTTCTATTACTCATGCCCTCTTCTACTATGCAAGTAACCAGTAGGTAGGAAGCGGAACGGTAGGCGGCCGGTGTAGATTTGAAGTGGCATAAGCATAAGCAAGGACTAGCTTTCGAATGTAGATTTACTTTTCTTGTCTTTTGGATCTAGGCCATGCGCACAAACTCTGATATGTCGTAATATTTTGTAAGACGCTTTCCACCTATAATTAATAAAAGAATGTTTATATTCTTGGTTATGTGCTGAATGATATAAGATCTTGTCCGGTTTGACACAACTAGAAGACCGTGGTACGGGTTGTAAAGCCTTAGGCCATGGCCTCGAGAACATAGCAAACCAGAATGGGTTGGTCGAGAGTCGTGATTTGTTCTTGATTCTTGGTCGATTTGATTCAGCGAGCTATACTTGTGGCATTCTCGGGTCATCTCGGGTTAGTTTGGCCTAGGACTGTCCGGGGGTGTTACAAGGCTGGTTCGAATAATAGATAGGATGGAAAAAGAAACAAGGAAGAAAATAGTCCATATGATCAAGGTCATGTGGGACTGCAGTGGGAAAGAAATAATCACTTGGGAAACGGAGGCAAGAATGAAAGCTGAGTATCCTGAGTTGTTTGAACAGTTTGTTTCTGAGGAAGCAATCGATCCGGATTCAAGGACGAATCCATTACAGGTGGGGGAGACTTGTAGCACCCCCAATCCTGAATAAGGATCGTGGGACTGACCATGGTTCGAGGGTATGAGCTAAGGATAGTATAGATCAAGTTAAATACGTTCCATGGTCAGAATAGGGTTAAGTCATAAGGACTTAACCAAATGAGAGGGAAAGAAACGAGTTAAAAGAGTTAGACAAGTGTTTGGGCAGCTGGACCAAGTGTACGGCCAGCTCGACCAGTTAAACACAGCTCGACCAAGCTCAGCTCAGCGCAATACTACCTAGGTCAACTCATTCAGCTGAGCTACCAGCTCAGTCAGCTGGACCAGCTGGGGATCAGCTCAACTCAGCTGGACGGAGTGTTCGGGTTATGGGCGGTTGGTCCGGGTCTGGGCCGGTGATGGGCCAAGGTGGTCCGGCAATGGTGGTTGGGGCCTGGTGGACCCTTGGGCAAGGCCATGGCCTAACCCTGGTAGTTCTGGATCGTGGTTGGTCTTGATATCGACCCAAGAAGGGTCCGGTATGGGCGAAGGGTTGCGTGTGGTCAAGCGTTGCAACCTATCGACCAAGTCGTGCCCTTTCACCAATAAGTCGTGCATGTTCGTGGGGAAAGACTTACCCCCCTCGTCCTCTATAAATAGGGGTCCTCTCTGCATGTTTTTATCATTCAGTTTCAGAGTAAAATACTCAGAGAAAACGTGAGAGAGAGAGAGAGAGAGAGAGAGAAGAGAGAGAGTTCTCGGCCAAAAACAAGGCCGATTGTGGTGGTGATCTTTCTGGCAAGTGTAATCGTTTGAGAAAGGATTTCTGATCAAGGATGGGAAAGTCTGATAAAGGGAAGAACGTGGAAGACCCTAATGTGGTTTCCAAGGTAGGATATAGGCCGTGGGTTCCATGGTTCATGCGGTTAGCCCTTGTGGCCAAACCGATGTTCCGACTGGTCCCATTGATGCATCCGATCCCTCTTAGTCTAATTTCCATCCATTCTTCATCTTCTCTTTCTGTTCATACACGAAGGGGTGTGATGGTAGAATCATGGGTCAGTCCGGATCGTGCCAAAGTATGGCCGGTTGGTCTGAAAGTTTAGGAAGTCCCAAAGGGTTAGAGTTTCCAAAGGGTACGAGTTGCCAAGGGTCATGAGTGCCAAAGGTAATGAGAGTCCAAAGGGTGTGAGTAACCAAGAGGTACGAGTTACCAAGGGTTACGAGTACCAAAAGGTACCATAGTCCAATGGGTGTAATCGACCAAAGGGGTGTAAGTTACCAAAGGGTGTAAGTTCCAAACGGTACCAATGGATGCAGGTTCTTTCCGGTCCATATGGTTCAGTCCACGTTTCATGGGCTAGGACACGTACATGGTTGTTTAACCGGAGTAATGGGTCGCAGGGTCCGATCGGTTGTAGTACCATCCGCATTGGGCATTGGCCTTACTCGGTTGTTTGAATCCAGGCCTAGTGCCGGATCAGGTAAGGGAGTCCATTGGGCTACTGAGCCGGACTTCAGGGGTGACCGATCGTACCTAGACCATAGTTCGGTTGGACGGACTGGCTCGTGGTCGATACGGTTCTGATCGTGTTTCTGTTTGTTTTATCTTGACTTTCTGCCTATTCTAAGTCATGTGGGTTGGTTGGTTGAATGACTTGGATATGGTGGATAGGTCGGACATATTATATAATTGTGTTGATTGAGGTTAATCATAGTTCTAGGAACCAAGCCAAGCATTATAGGATCTATCCATTCTGTCTTCGGTTAAGATTAATGCTTATGGGTTATGGTTTCAGGATCTGAGATTGGTTGTGGTGAAGCCAAGGATCCGTGAAGACTCAATAAGTGAAAGGCTGTGTGGCGTGTGGCTAGTTGAAGTTAGAGAGGAATTAGTAATTGTTTATGAAACTGTTAAGAAACTATGTATCGGATCACATGAGTTTGAGTGATACATATGAACTTATTTACTATTCTGCTGTGCTATCTGTCCATTTGTTTATGAACCTCATATGCTAATATGACTTAGTAAATAAAAGACTTAAAAATGAATCAAACAAGCAATGAAATGATCAAAGTAAGTCCACAGGTCCAGTTGAGTCGAAAGGCCAGGATCGGGTCTTACAATCTATATTCGGGCTTGGCTGTGTTCTGATGCAGAAAGGCAAGGTAATCGCCTATGCATCAAGACAATTGAGGAACCATGAATTGAACTATCCGACCCACGACCTTGAAATGGGTGTGGTTGTGTTTGCTTTGAAGATATGGAGATCATATCTATATGGGGCCAAGGTGTAGATTTTCATGGATCATAAGAGCGACAAATACATCTTCACTCAGCATGAGTTAAACCTAAGGCAAAGGCGGTGGTTGGAATTTGTAGCTGTTATGATCTTGATATCGCTTACCATCCAGGCAAGGCAAACTTGGTTGCGGATGCACTAAATAGGAGAAGGGCTGATGTTTCAGCAGAAAGGGAGTCTGAAGAGCTTGAAGGAATGATCCGGACCTTGCATCTCAATGCATTGTCTAAGGATCTAGAACCATTGGGTCGGAGTGCAATAGATCAAGCAGATCTACTCACCAAGATCCGGAATGCCAAGGTCAAAGATGAGAACTTAAACAAAGCTGCTCAAAATGATAAGACTGAGTACCAGACATCCGACAATGGGACAATCCTTGTCAATGGTCGGGTCAGTGTGTCAGATGATAGGGAATTAAAGGACGGGATATTGAAACAGACCCACTCGTCAAAATTTTCTATCCATCCTGGTCAGACAAAGATGTACCGCGACATAAAGAGGTACTATCATTTGATTGGAATGAAACGAGATGTGGCCAAGTGGGTGGAGAAATGCTCAACTTGTCAACTTGTCAAAGCCGAGAACCAATTTCCAAGTGAGTTGTTGCAGAATCTACCCATTCTGAAATAAGTGGGATCATATCACAATGGAATTTGTGACTGGTCTCCTAGCAACAAAGAATAAAAGGGATGCGGTCTGGGTGGTTGTGGACCGACTGACCAAGTCTGCTCACTTCATTGCAATGAGAAAAACAAATGGAGTGGGGGAGATAGTGTGGAAGTACATGGAAGAATAGTCTGGTTACATGGAGTGCCGGCCAGTATTGTCTCAGATAGGGACTATCGATTCACTTCCCATTTCTGGAAAGCCTTCCAGAAAGATTTGGGAACACGAGTGAACATGAGTACGGCCTATCATCCCCAAACGGATGGACAATCTGAAAGGACAATCCGTACATTAGAAGATATGTTACGGGCTTGTGCCTTAGACTGGGGCGATTCGTGGGAACGGCATCTGCCCTTGGTTGAGTTTGCCTACAACAATAGCTTCCATAGAAACATTGGCATGTCGCCATATGAAGCATTGTATGGACGGCCATGTCGAACGCCCTTATGCTGGACTCAAGTGGGGGAGTGCAGCATAATTGGACCGGATATACTGGAAGAAACGACTGAGAAGATCAAATTCTTGAAAGATAAGATGAAGGAAGCCCAGGATAGATAGAAAAGCTATGCGGACAAGCATCGGAAGAACCTTGAGTTCGTAGTTGATGATCTAATCTATCTAAAGATGGTGACTTTCAAGGGTCGAGCAAAAGTTTCAAGAAGAGGGAAGTTTGATTCAAGGTACTTGGGTCCGTTTAGGAACTTACCAACCGAAATGGAAGCATTTCACAATATGTTTCATGTATCCCAACTCCGCAAATGCGTAACGGATTAAGATGTTACAGTGCCTGAACTGCCTTCGGAGATAGCCACAAACCTAACTTTAGAGTCAAGGCCAGTTTGAATTTTTGATCGAATGGAAAAAGCAACAAGGAAGAAGGTAACCCAAATGGTTAAAGTCTTTTGGGATTGCAATGGCAAGGAAGAATCAACTTGGGAAACCAAAGCTAAAATGAGGGCCGAATATCCTCAATGGTTCAAACAGTTTGAGGGGGAAGGATCACTTTGTTTGGATTCGAGGACGAATCCTTATCAAGTGGGGGAGACTTGTAGCATCCCCGATCCTAGATAGGATCGTTGGGATGTACCATGGGACGAGGGAACAAACAAGCCGGTCGTAAGACACAAAGGCAAGCGTTCCATGGTCTGATTGAAGGGTTAAGTGATCGGGACTTAGCCATGAAAATAAGGAAAAATAAGAAAAAGGAGCTGGAACGAGCAAAAGAAAGAGTGTAAACAAACTGGAATAAGCTCGGGTGAGCTTGGGTGAGTTTGGGTGAGCTGGACGAAGCTGGGCAGAGCTCAGGCTGAGTTCAGTAAAGATAAGTCAGCTCGATCGGCTAGTAAACCCAGCTCAGTCAGCTGAACCAATTGTCGGGAAGCTTAACTCAGCTCGTTGGAGTGTTCGACGGTTGAACCAGCTGGTTGGGTCGGGACGGTTATCAGACCGAAGGTCCGAACTGGTCCTGCTGAGCTAAGGCACGTGTGGCAAGCGTGTTCAGCGGTATTGGGACGAAGGGTCACGCAAGGATAACCGCCCAGACGGTTTCCAAAAAGGCACCTTTCGCCCAGGGCAGTTTCTGGACGGTTTTTGGCCAAGTCTTCTTTATATTTCGGGCATGGGGATCAGTTTTCAATACAGAAATTCCTAAGGAAACTCACGAAACGATCATATCCAAAAAGGAAACCGGAAGAGAAGAATTAAGGCGATTTGGGAAGAAGACATGTTCGAAATCAAGCCACAAGGGTAATCCGACTGCATCGTCTTGAAGAACGATCCAAAATGAGACCGAAGGAGAAGGAACCGCGTACTGGGACCGGGACTCCAGAAAGCACTTCCAAGATGAGTGGATGGACTGGATAAACCATCGCTCACAACCCTCAGGTGATTCCGACTGGTTCTATGGCGATTGGGTTAAACGGTTACATCCATCTCTTTCTAACTTGATCGTTTTCTTATTTCTTCTGCATGAACGATCAAGTAACTTAAGCCTTAGGGTAGGGTAAAAAGACCAAGGCTGTAAGCCGGTCCGATCATGTGATCCAATGCTTAAGTGCTGGATCCGATAGATCACGAGTTTTAGCCAAATGGCTTGATCGGGTTAAGGCTGATCCGGATGGTTCAGTGGTAAGACGGACAGTTATGGATTCTCGAACTGAACCTGAACAATCCGCCTGATAAACCTGATAAATCGAATATTAATAAGGGGATTTTCGGGATGAACTTAGAAAGAAACCGATTATTGTTGCATGCATTAGAAACTAACTGTTCAGTTATCGGATAGATGCTTACGTTTTGGTTGGTTTCAGGACATGATGGTGATCGTGGGAAGGATTTGGCTTAGCCGTGAAGACTCGAGGATGGGTGGTTGGATAAACTGATTTAGGATCGAACATTGTAATAGCCTATGGTGTAAACTTAACTATTGTATTGAATCCTTTGTATTATAAATAAATAAATCAATTTATCATAGCTTTGACTCTAATAACTCGCATATAGACTCTCAAAATTCGAATCCCAGAATAATGAAACTTGACTTAAGAATATCAGGCCTTAAAAATTGAACTGGTCGGCATGGATTAACCACGGTCGAACCATAGGAACCTCACTGGATCAAGTGTTCGGGTTAGGGTGCTTTATCTACTGCCTCGAAAAATCCTCCGCTGAACCAGTACCTCGCTCTTGGAACTCCTATAACCTTCGAAAATACTTTAACTTGTGAAAAACCCCGTCTCTCTAGCGCAAAAAAAATGAGTAAATGCGTCCAGAAAGCCACTTTTACTTGTCAAGTAGATGTACTCTCCAAGTCACTTCTACTCTCTTAAAAAAACGAGTAAATGCGCCCACAAAGCCACTTTTACTCGTCAAGTAGATGCACTCTCTGAGTCACTTCTACTCCCTTAAAACAAACTACGAATTGCTTGATCCCCTGTCGGGGTACGTAGGCAACCCCTTCATAGGGTCCCAGCTATAACCAACACAAAACCAACCCCTCCCGGGAAATTCGGGAAACAAACCGACAAGGACAAGCAAATGCAGCTCATAAGAGTCACTTTTGCTCGTCTCGACGATACTGATGACCAAGCAGTGCGAAATATGCCAAGATCTGGCTCATGTACCAATACTCGCGCTTGATAAACGAATATATCCTGATCAGACACGTATCCGAGTGCCTTCACCGCGTCGATTTCAGACTACCGGTTTAGCCAATAATTCTCGTACCCTTTGATAACTTCTCGGCAGGTTTGGCCAACCGGGGACTGGAAAATTACTTTAACGCGGAACAAGCACCATTATTGTCTCTAAGTCCCTACAGTCAAAATCTCGACTGGGACATTTCGATAATTCTCGTCTTCAAATGACTAAACGAATTACTTCAAAAAAAACGCGCGACTCGAAGTTGAAAGTCCTTAGTGAGACTTACCAGGACGACAACCCAACCAATTCTTAATGCTTCCATAATTTTTGTCGACAAACGACTAAACAAATTACTTCAATTGAAAACGAGATTCGAAGACCGTTATCTAAGAGACGGCAAACAACTATAGATTTCAAGCTTATATAAAAGAAAATGGTTCGCATCATACAACAGGTCCCAAAAGACCGAGGCAACAACAAAAAAAAAGGAGACAGAGAGTATTAAGATCAACAACAAGAAGATATTTAGTCGTAAGCTTCGCTACGGCCGACCACTTCAGCTTGATCGCCTCGCTCGGAAGGGTCCTTTAATACAACCGTCTCAGGCTCAGAAACACCATTGCCCTAGATCTCCTCCAACTCCTCATTCAAGGACCTAGCCTTATCGCTTTCCAGCGGGTTATGCATCCCCTCGCTCTCGCTAAGATCTGAGTCTCCATCATCTCATGAGGTGTCGGAGGCCTCAGAAACTTCAACTATGGCTTCAATTCAACCCCTGCTGGTAACTACCCCGCTGCCATCGACCAACGGACCTTTAGCCCGATCCCCTAAGGGCTCTCCGAGAGAACGACCTGGATTTTGAATGCTGACAGATATCCCACGATCGATCAAACTAGCATTCAATCCGAAGGGATCCAGCCCGGCAATAAGATCTTTGTCGAGAAAAGGCGATTTGAGGATCAGCGGCGACAGAGAGAGATCAGACTCTTGGATGCTTCCGACTTCCAGACGGATGGCTTCCTCCTTAAACTTCTCCTCCTCAGCAGCGGAGAATTCTATCTTCTCCTGCGTAATTTCTCCACCCCTACTCCGGAGCACCTGAAGGCATTTCCTTGTCCCAAAAGCCTGACTGTAGAGGCAACGTGCGGTGTCGAAAGCGTCATAGCGGGACTCCCGTTCGCGAATGTTGTTAAACCGATGATTACACTTGGCAATCATGGCGGTATGTACCCTTACCCATTCACGGGTGACCTCGAAACTTTGGGAATCCTTGAGACGAGCAACCTCCGTTGCATGTTCCTCCTCAATTACCGCTCTCTCCCTTTCTAGCTCGGACTTCTCTGCCGCCAAATCATCTTTCCCCCTCTTGATATCCTCCATTGCAGCCCTAACCGCTTCGAGTTCGCCTTCAATGTCATTAGCTCTCTTCTCCTGGGCTACGCTCCGTGTAACGGCTTCATCCCTCTCTCGGGTGATCTTCTCAGAGAAAGCTCTCTTCTCCTGGGCTACGCTCCGTGTAGCGACAATGTGTCTCTTATTGGCTTGGACCTTCGTCTTGGCCTTCCCGAATTGAGAAAATTTCGTCTTCAGCTCGATGTCATACTTCTCCACCAACAATTTTATGCTTCCATTACCCTGCGCGACAAAAGGGAATCACATAGCGTTCAGCTACGGAACAATTTGAAAGTTCGAAGTAAAATAAGAGACCTACCAACAGTTGATTGCGGTCAACATCAATGTAGGAATCTCAGATGATTAACTCGTCGACACCTGGAAGCTCGCACGGTCCACCCCTGATCTGACGGACCAGGTTGGCGCACTCTGGTCCATTAAGTATCAACGGGGTCCAGACATCGTAAGCGAAGGAGACTTGATCGGGAAAGGAAATCTTGGGATTCCGAGTAATGACTCCCATCGAACCTCCATCGACCTCCGGACCCATTTCTCAGGACAGATCATCCCCTGTGTCGACCATTGGTTTCGAAGATCGACCTCCCCAAGAACATGAGCTTCTAGACCCGACTCCCGCTATTTCTTCTTTTTGCTCCTCCTCTTCAGCTTGGCTGCTTCATCAGAAGGCGACTGCTTCCCGCTCACGCGGGGAATTGGGCGCACCCCCATCAGAATAAGGCGCTAGAAGGAGGGATCAATTCAGGGATCCCGCCATGCCGCCATTTGGACTCGGGACCTTTGTCACGTCGACTTCCGTCCATTTTTCCAGGGACTCCTTCTTCTTCTTCTTCGGACGCTCTCCCCCGAGAATTCCACCTACCTCTCTCGTTGCGTCATGAGGATTGTCCGTAACTGACAAGTCATCCCGTTGCCTTTTCTTGCTCCTTCTTGGTACGGGAACCTCCTCCCCCCAACCTGCGTCTTCGGTACCCACAGCAGCAACCGGATGAGCCATATTAAGCTAAGAGCCCACCAGCTCCGATCCATCCAGTGCCATCCCGTCTATCATCGACATCAGTCCGGTTCGAGATTGAGCCAACTGATCCTCCACGACGGAGCTGAGATCCGGCAATTCTTTCAACTTTCTCGCTCTTAAGAACAGCTGCTTCTCTCCCCTCATGAAAAGCGACAAACGTTTCTTTCCTAAAACAACTTTTGCGGGCAAGTCGGAGATCCAGTCACCTGCACACGACAAATCCTAAGGCAAAAGTAGACAACAAAATAATTTAAAAGCAACCTTCGGGAAAACTAAAGCTTCGAGATGTGGTCTAGAGCTCGACAAATTATTTCTTCGCTGATCTCCGGCAAACGCTGTTGGCTTAATGCTTCTATGGCTCGGGTGTTGTCGAAGAAACCTTTGGGAAAATCGATCTTATTCGCATGATCAACTGCACGACAAAAGAAAATCGGTTAGAATCGCGAAGATAAATGTTCGCTTGGAAGTAGCTCTCTACCGATTCGCCAATTCCAAAGAACTCTGATGTCGTTTCTTGGCGTTTCATCGAAAGCAAACTCGTCAGACTTCACGAAGAAGTAGTAATGTTGCCAGTCATGAGTTTTTTTCGGGTGACCGGTGAGGATGTTATAATTCGGTCTCATCTTCACCGAATATAGTCCATCCGGCATAGCTTGATGAAACATAATTCCTCAAAGGCCCGAACGCTCAGCGATATATCGATCTCCGCAGCCATCACCAACAAAGCCACTTCTATGCGAAAGGAGCCGTTCAGAAACTGGTTGATGGCCACGTCCCGACGAAACACGTAGGTTGTGATGAGTCGAGGGATGGGAAACCATAGTTTTATGTCGCGCTGGAAGTACGACTCGTATACGCATTTGTACCCCACCGGCGGTGACCATGGCCGTTGTGTATGCGTAGGAATGAGAAACGTCACGCCATAGGCGCTGCATTCCCTCAACAATTTCTTAACACTCCCCGGCGTCGATCTCGTATCTCTCACATTCTTCCAAGACTGTCCTTCTACTTCCACGGGACATAGAAGCTCGGAGGGAACAGCCGGAAGGTCGACAAACACCCCAGCCGGACAATAACGTGGTGAGACAAAGTCAGGGCGACCATCGGGAACATCCGAGTTATCGGATTCGCTGGGAACGTCCGACGCTTCGTTAACATCATCTTCCCCCTCTGAAAAGTCTCTCCGCATCGGCAACCAACATCCTATGCGACAGACTCATGTTCGCCGTATCCATCATCGCATCCTGGTGAACGAGACTAAATTCGTCAAGTCCCTCCTCATCAGTTGACGCACTCCTAAAAGGCCTCGATGAGGCAGCCACGTTCTTCCCTTTCTGTTCTCGAGATAATCTTTTTCCCGGAGACATAATTTCTGAGGAATCGCTCTACCTAATTTCTATGGTGACAACCTAGAGAGAAGTAGAGAAAGTAAAGAGAGAGAGAGAGAGAGAGAGAGAGAGAGAGAGAGAGAGAGAGAGAGAGAGAGAGAGAGAGAGAGAGAGAGAGAGAGAAAGAAAGAGAGAGAGACTGCCTAATTATAAGGGAGTAAGGGGCGCGTCTCCCTAAGACGGAATAATTAGGTCTACGAGTGTGACACCCCCGATGTAGATGACCGGAAATGACACAGTCGACGTCCCCCGATGGTCGACCCGAGGTTCTCGGAATATATCCGATTACCTTAGACCAACAATCAAAGAACACCGACGCACCTATCGTATATCACTCTAGGTTTTTCAACCAGACAAGCAATACAAGATAGTTAGTTCGTCCCGGACAAGGACTAATATCATTTGAGAACTCGTGATTTATAAACATTCTTTATACATTATTTATTTACTTCAAACATCTTACAAAGCGTTATAGTTTTATCTTATGGCATAACGGACAACAACGTTTTAAGTAAATATACATCAAAAGGTACGTTGCAAGGACAACAAAATACTACCACTGGTTCACTGTTCCTTCCGTCCAAAAGTAGAGGTCTCCCACCTAACGTTTACCTGCACACAACAAGGAGTCATGAGTAACTAGTTTACCCAGTGAATCTAGATCCAACTACACAATCAATAATAACCAAACAATTATCAAATGCATATACATGGTCATACAAGTACTAGTACTATACTTAGCATATCATTTATCATGGTGAATTCTTATTTTAAACTTCACTTTCATATTACCCGCCAATCGCCTTCCATATAATTACAATATATAGACTAGACTCGGTAAACCACAAAGGCTAACCGAGCTTAGTGAGTTAACATTACCTTCACCCTCGAACGTCCTTATGAACATTCGAGACTGCATCGTCATGCAGTACACGGCCTCCAGGGTGCTACCCCATCATCGTGTCTTCATGACCTTGTTCCATTCGCAGGACCAAGTAACGGTAATGCGGAGAGTTTAGGGATAGTGAGTATTAATAAGAGTTCACATGATCTTACTTCCACAATTAATCCTTAATTAATCCTTAATTAATCATTAATCCTTAATTAATCCTTAATTAATCCTTAATTAATCCATGATTAACCCTTAATTAATCCATGATTATTTCTTAATTAATCCAAGACTAATACATAACTAATCCAAGATTAGTCCATAATTAATCCATGATTAGTTCATAATTAATCTAAGATTAGTCCATGATTATTTCTTAATTAATCCACAATTATTTCTTAATTAATCCAAGATTATTACATAATTAATCCAAGATTAATCCATAATTAATAAGATTAGTTCATAATTAATCCAATATTAGACCATGATTAATTCTTAATTAATCCACAATTATTCCTTAATTAATCCAAGGGTTAGCGGATTTGCTAGCAGAAGGGTTTCATACGTCCTAGTTCATCACCTTGGGAGCCCCAGTGTTGTTCGTAAAGAAGAAAGACGGAAACATGCGGTTATGCATTGATTATCGTGGAATCAACAACGTGACCATTAAGGACAAGTACCCACTCCCGAGAATTGAAGAGCTATTAGACCAGTTGCACGGTGCAAGTTGGTTTTCGAAGATAGATCTAGCTTCAGGCTATCATCAAATACTGGTCTCCAAAGATGACATAATGAAGACTGCCTTTAGAACTCGCTATGGACACTTTGAGTTCGTAGTAATGCCCTTTGGTCTCACCAATGCCCCGGCTGCCTTTATGCGTCTAATGAACGAGGTATTTCGGGAATACCTGGACGAGTTTGTTATCATATTCATCGATGACATTCTCATATATTCCCGAAGTGCAAAGGAACACGAGAATCATCTACGAGTAGTTCTTGAGCGTCTTCAAGATCAAAAGCTTTTTGCTAAACTTAGTAAGTGTTGTTTCTGGAAAAGAGAAGTTGACTTCTTAGGACATCGAGTGTCAGAGGAAGGAGTTGCCGTTGATCCAGAAAAGATTGCTGTTATTAAAGAATGGCCCCGTCCAACTTCTGTTACCGAGATTCGGAGTTTTCTTGGATTGGCCGGCTATTACCGAAAGTTTGTACAAGGGTTTGCAAGCATATCAAGGCCACTGACTCGTTTGACTGGGAAAGGTGTTGCCTATGAGTGGAGTATCGAAACCGGAGGAGCGTTCAATAAGTTGAAGGAAGCTTTAACGACTGCACCTATCTTAGCCTTTCCTAAGCCTAACCAACCATACATTGTGTATACAGATGCATCTCATGTTGGTTTAGGTTGTGTGCTGATGCAGGACGATAAGGTAATCGCCTATGCATCGAGGCAACTAAGAAAGCATGAAGTAAACTACCCGACGCATGATCTTGAGATGGCTGCAGTAGTATTTGCTCTTCGGATCTGGCGATCATATTTGTATGGTGAGAAGATTCAAGTGTTCACCGACCATAAAAGCCTTAAGTATCTTTTCACCCAACCTGATTGGAATTTAAGGCAAAGGCGATGGATGGAGTTCGTAGCTGACTACGATATGCAGATCCTATACCATCCTGGAAAAGCAAATGTTGTGGCTGATGCGCTGAGCCGAAGAAGAGTTGATGTGGATGTTGAAAAAGAACTTCAGAACCTGGATGCAGAATTCAAGATGATTAGTTTGGCTGCCTTATAAGGAGAAGAAGGAGAACCGTTAGGACTACAGGCAGTAAGTCAAGCTGGTTTACTTGCCTGTATCCGAGAAGCACAAATGAGAGACGAGAACCTAAAGAAGATCCGAGAGGAACTGAACGAAGGGAATTTTGGAGGATATCAAGTTGCAAATGATGGAACCTTGTTACTCAATGGTCGAGTAACCGTTCCTAAAGAAGAAGGACTTCGAGAGGAGATTCTAAGGACTGCACACCATTCTGTCTTAAATATTCATCCCGGAAGCACCAGGATGTATCGAGATATTAGAAGGTATTACCATTGGCCAGGGATGAAGAGAGATGTTTCCATATGGGTTTCTCAATGTCAGACTTGCCAACGGATAGAAGCGGAACACCAAGTTCCAGGTGTCTTACTCCAAAGCCTACCTATCCCTGAATGGAAATGGGATGCTGTAGCAATGGACTTTATTTCTGGTTTACCTCGAGCACCCGGCCGTGGGAATGATGCAGTTTGGGTAATGGTCGATCGCCTCACTTCCTACCGATGAAACTTACAGACAAAGTTGAGACGTTAGCAGAGCTGTATCTTGAAGAAATAGTAAAGCTTCATGGGGTACCAGCAAATATAGTATCAGATCGAGACCCGCGCTTTACAGCTGAATTCTGGCGAGCATTTCAACAAGCCTTGGGAACTGATTTACACATGAGCACTGCGTTTCATCCGGAAATTGATGGCCAAACTGAAAGAACCATCAGAACCTTAGAAGATCTACTAAGGATGTGTATCCTTGATTGGAATGGTCCATGGGATAAGTTTTTGCCGCTGATAGAATTTTCTTACAACAATAGCTACCATTCCAGTATTGGTATGTAACCGTATGAAGCACTCTATGGTTGACCTTGTAGGACACAAGTGTGTTGGACTGAAGTTGGTGAGAGAAGAATTCTTGGTCCAGAAATAGTAGATGAGGCAGCTGAAAAAGTAAAGATAATTCAAGCGAATATGAAGAAGGCTCAAGGGCGTCAGAAGAAGTATGCTGACCGCGGTAGAAGAGAAGTCATATTTGCAGTAAATGATTTGGTCTTCTTAAAGGTAGCTGCACAGAAAGGAAAGGATCGTTTTGGGAAGATTGGGAAGTTGGCAACCCGCTACATCGGTCCATACCGAATTGTAGCCAGAATTGGAGAAGTAGCCTATAGACTAGAACTTCCACCCGATATGCCTATGCATCCGGTATTTCATGTATCGATGTTGCGTAAGCATATACCAGATCCGAATATGTTCGAGCCAGAGCGACCAGAGAACTTGCAACCTAATCTTACCTATCCTGAAGGTCCTTTACGGATAGGTGAGCGTCGTATCAAGAAATTAAAGAACCGGTATTTTGAGGAAAGCAGCAGAGAGTTGTAGTAACATGGGAGGACGAAGATAAGTTCAAAACTAATTATCCAGAACTCTTCTCAGATACCCCAGTTGTCCAGTAAAGTCTGGTCACTTGTATTAGAGAATTCGGGGACGAATTCTTTTGAGGGGGGAAGAGTGTAATGACCTCACAAGCGAATGTATTTTGGTCGAGTAAAACTTGTCAAGACCAGTTTGTGTTGGTCGGACCAGAATTAAAAATAAAAATTGACCCGGTGAATTAATGTCTCGACGAGACTGTCTTTTGGTCGAAAGACCTTCTCTTGATAGTTTTGGTCGAGTGTTAATTAATATGGTTCATTTTTATTTAAGCTGGACAAGATTTTCCAAGAGCATGCCGAGGGCCAAGGAAAAAGAATTGTTGGTCGAAATTTATTTGCAACTATGGACCAGCTTCTTAAATAAATTTTGATCACTCATGTCTTTCACCCACTAAACTGCCTTCTTGTTTTCAGAAATTCAAGTTACATGCCATGCACCTTCCAGCTTGATTTCTTCAGTAGTAAATGGCACATGAAAGTCACAAGCTTCTTGTATGCTTGTTTCCCTTCTCCTGAATATTTTTCATTGGCTGGAGCTGCTTCATTGGAAGGAAAGGACAGCATGTGCATATGCTGATCCAACTTGCTAGTTGTCTCCACTGCCCATTGCTTTGATTCCTCAGCCTGTCACCTAGCTAAACCTTGTCTTTAGTTAATCCCACATGTGAAGCAAGGTCCTCATCTATTTATAACCCTCCTCCAGCTGCTCCCACGTCCTTTAGAAAGCAAGAAAAATAGAGTACAAAAACCAGTGAGAAAAACAGAGAAAAAGAAAGAGAAAGAAGAAGAGAAAATCAAGAGAAAATATTGGGGAACCTTGGACGACTTCCTTTCATCCTCTAGCTCAGTTCCTTGCTTTATATAAGCTCAGAAGGTGAGAACCTAGAGTAAAACCCTAGGCCTTGTTCTGTTTTTGTGATGAAGAGATGTTGATTTCTGTTTTCTTTCAAAACAGTCCAGCCGCAAGCTGACCTTGGAGAGGAGAATCATTTGAGTTCTTCTGGCCGCGTGTTGTTTTTGGTAAGCTTCATATCCTTGCCTCAGACCAGTATTGATCAGAACCAGTTCATGTTTAGCTCAGGTCATGGTCGGATCACTTGTATAAGATGCTGTTACGGTTCAGTTTTGTTTAGTTCGGTTTGAATTAATCTCTTTGAACCATTAGCTAAACTGATGTGAACTGATTGAACTTAAGCCGAACTGAAATGATCTTTTCCTGAAGCAAACCTATCTAGAACCGAGCTGAACTTTTGTGAACTTATTAGAGCCGACCTTAACTCAGCATGTATGAACTGATCTAAGTTGTTTAGCTTGTCTAAAACTGTCTGATTGTTAATGTGCTGAACCGGCAGTCTGAACTTAAGTGGCTTGCTCTGTTTTGATCAGCTAAGGAGTGGTGGTTGCTAGTACAATCCAGTCCATCCTTGGAGCCATTCTCTCTTGACCCATTCAGCCTTGTTTAAGTTAAAGACAAGTCTTGTTCCAGCCACTTTCAAGACTATTCTCTAGGTGAGTCTAGATGAATGTTAAGTTAGATCATGTGAGTGTATGAATGAGTTGGAAATGAATGATCTTGAATAAGTTTTAAGCCCCTGAACCCTTTAAGAACCATGGGTGTTTACTTAGTGTAAACACTTACACTTAAAGAATTAATCAAGAATGTTAAAGTGAGGTTAATCCTCATATTAGTACTTGTTCTCAAGTACTAATCCTAATTATGAAATAATCATAGTTTAATTATTAATTAATCTAAGATTAATTAAGATATAATTGTGGATTAATTAAGAATTAAACTATGATTATTTCATAATTAGGATTAGTACTTGAGAACAAGTACTACTATGAGGATTAACCTCACTTTAACATTCTTGATTAATTCTTTAAGTGTAAGTGTTTACACTAAGTAAACACCCATGGTTCTTAAAGGGTTCAGGGGCTTAAAACTTATTCAAGATCATTCATTTCCAACTCATTCATACACTCACATGATCTAACTTAACATTCATCTAGACTCACCTAGAGAATAGTCTTGAAAGTGGCTGGAACAAGACTTGTCTTTAACTTAAACAAGGCTGAATGGGTCAAGAGAGAATGGCTCCAAGGATGGACTGGATTGTACTAGCAACCACCACTCCTTAGCTGATCAAAACAGAGCAAGCCACTTAAGTTCAGACTGCCGGTTCAGCACATTAACAATCAGACAGTTTTAGACAAGCTAAACAACTTAGATCAGTTCATACATGCTGAGTTAAGGTCGGCTCTAATAAGTTCACAAAAGTTCAGCTCGGTTCTAGATAGGTTTGCTTCAGGAAAAGATCATTTCAGTTCGGCTTAAGTTCAATCAGTTCACATCAGTTTAGCTAATGGTTCAAAGAGATTGATTCAAACCGAACTAAACAAAACTGAACCGTAACAGCATCTTATACAAGTGATCCGACCATGACCTCAGCTAAACATGAACTGGTTCTGATCAATACTGGTATGAGGCAAGGAGATGAAGCTTACCACAAACAACACACGGCCAGAAGAACTCAAATGATTCTCCTCTCCAAGGTAAGCTTGCGGCTGGACTGTTTTGAAAGAAAACAGAAATCAACATCTCTTCATCACAAAAACAGAACAAGGCCTAGGGTTTTACTCTAGGTTCTCACCTTCTGAGATTATATAAAGCAAGGAACTGAGCTAGAGGATGAAAGGAAGTCGTCCAAGGTTCCCCAATAATTTTTCTTGATTTTCTCTTCTTCTTTCTCTTTGTTTTTCTCACTGGTTTTTGTACTCTGTTTTTCTTGCTTTCTAAAGGACGTGGGAGCAGCTGGAGGAGGGTTATAAATAGCTGAGGACCTTGCTTCACATGTGGGTTTAACTAAATACAAGGTTTAGCTAGGTGACAGACTGAGAAACCAAAGCAATGGGCAGTGGAGACAGCTAGCAAGTTGGATCAGCATATGCACATGTTGTCCTTTCCTTCCAATGAAGCAGCTCCAGCCAATGAAAAATATTGGGAAACAAGCATACAAGAAGCTTGTGACTTTCATGTGCCATTTACTACTGAAGAAATCAAGCTGGAAGATGCATGACATGTGACTTGAATTTCTGAAAACAAGAAGGCAGCTTAGTAGGTGAAAGACATGAGTGATCAAAATTTATTTAAGAAGCTGGTCCATAGTTGCAAATAAATTTCGACCAACAATTCTTTTTCCTTGGCCCTCGGCATGCTCTTGGAAAATCTTGTCCAGCTTAAATAAAAATGAACCATATTAATTAACACTCGACCAAAACTATCAAGAGAAGGTCTTTCGACCAAAAGACAGTCTCGTCGAGACATTAATTCACCGGGTCAATTTTTATTTTTAATTCTGGTCGGACCAACCCAAACTGGTCTTGAGAAGTTTTACTCGACCAATATACATCCGCTCATGAGGGTCATTACAACGAGGGCCTAATTGGGCCCTAAAAGCCCCTCGGACACTGCTTTTCCTCACGACCCTTCGGCTTCTGGCGTAAATGGGCCTGAATCCCATTAAATGCCCACTCCTCTGTGACCGTTCGAATTCTCGCTACCTTTTGATCCCTCGGCAAGAGTCGACGTGACAAATTCTAAATCGTTTCCTCCCAAGGCCGACTTACTCGGAGTGACATAAATTAAGCGAGTAATGAATTCCTAACCATCCGATAAAATTTGGACCATTTCCCCAATTTTGCGTGTCATCCGATATAACTCCAAGCAAGTGTTTGTTCCAACCCCACGTTATACGACAAACCGGATCCCAAACGAAAAATGGCATAAAGAGAGCCGAGAATCCGTTTATAGGGGAATCGATATGCCGACCATCTTTTTGAACCATGCCAAGGGTTCACGAACCAAGACCCAAAAATTCACTGAGATCGATCGTCCCGAGTATCAGTGAACTAGGGGGTACTTACTGTATAAGGTGGATTTTATCCCCCACAAGGCCCGCGAAACACCTAGCTTGGCCCATTAGGCATAAGCCATTCGGCTCGGTTCACGAGATATGGCATCCGGCTTAGCTATAGAACGCTTTTAGCCGCTCAAGGTCATTTCTAGTCGACTTATCGGGATGGCTAAGGATATTCGGCTTGGTGACGAGTTTCATCGGCCTTAATGCTCGGCCCGACGAGTAGAAAGCCCAATAAGGTGAGGAAAACCTAGGGCACCTCTAGACGACTATAAAAGGAGGGAGGAAGAGCGAGAAAAATGAGAAGAGGAAAGACGGCATATACTGAGTTTTAATTCCTCTTTTACTTCTGACCAACATTGGTTTTCCAGGAAGTTTTTCTCGACTCCGGCTAATTCACACGTCTGTATTTCCCAAGATAAACATCAATAAAACACTGTTTGGTTCGATATAACATCTTCGGAATAACCCACAAATCTAGTTCGATTACCTTTTGTCCTCCTTGACCTAGTTCAGATCTAACAGTTTTCTCTCATGTCGTATGTGGATCCCGGGATTGGTTTATGCGATGTCTTGTGCGGTTTGACCCAAATGGTGGCCCCTGGTTTTGTGTCTTGGATCTGCCTTCCTTGTATGTGGCCGGAGGTTTAGTTCCTTGGGGTGTTGTTCAATCAGTAGCGGATGTTAGGCTTTGACATTGTCTACCGTCCGTCTCTGCTCTTGCTTGCTTTGTGGTATCGAACCTAATGCTGCTGGCCTTGGACAAGTTCTTTTGAGTCCTAACTATCTTCTTGGAATGTAGCATCTGTTTCTTGCATTTGTCTGGCTTTCATATCCTATTTATATCTTTTCACGCGTGTTGTTGCAGCTTGTGGCTGTTGAACTTGGGTTTGATGTTGTTCTCATAGGTATTGTTGTTGTAATGTGTTGCTTTGTTGTTGTGTCGTAGTTTTCTTTCTCGTGTAATAAATTGGTAACAACATTGTGAAAATTTCAAAAAGTAGTATAAATATTTACATTTAACCCCAAAAAAAAAGGCTCAAGAAATTTTCAGATATTGGCAGGTCGTTTATTTTTTACAGACATTCATTTATATATGAATGGAAGAGGTAAAACTCAAGTATGAAGAACTTGTAACACGTCGTGACTCGTGAGCCCTATATTTTTTAAATACTAGCAAAAAACTCCTGTTTCTCTAGCATTTTTATACCAAAAGAACATAAAACCCCACTTACAAAAAATCACTTTTATGCCATTTTTTAAAAGATGAAAAAAATTATGGGAACATAGTAACATGCTTCTTGACTCTTTTCTTTCTTTTTTAATTAATTTGGATCTGACTTTTGACATTCTTTAGCATCACCCATATGCATATGCTTCACCTAAAGTTGTAGACTTGTAGCTGTTGTTTGCATATCAGTTTCTAGTAAGCTCTCCTTTCTCCACCATATATTTTTTATAATACTTTTCCCAACCATAAATACTTCCTAAAGATCGGACTCGTTTCATACCATCTTTAGTAAATTACAAACTCTATAATAACTGCTTATTATATTTACCTTAGTTAATGTCATAAACTCCATTTATATTTTGTTGGACAATTACTTAATTGTGTTTTTTTAATTTCTTAATTGTTTGCTTGTTTTCAGTTGAAATAGACATTCTTCCCTAATATATCAAAAGTAAAAAGAAAAACAAAAAGATAAGACTAATTAACCAAATAAAAAATGTATGATTGGGGTTTATTAATAGAACAACCGCCCTATTATATTTCTCTAAAAAAAAAACGCTCTATTATTATCCAAACTTTGAGCCATGATAGGTGGCAAATGGCAATAAGTCTTTGGTTTCTATAGCTTTACAATGAAACACAGCCTGTTAAACTTAACAACTGATTGAGACGTTTACCTTTTTAAGTCATATACGTTTAACGCGGCAGAACTTGTTTTCATTCAAAAGAACAAGAATTTCGTCAACATCTATGCCAAGATTCCTTATGTAATACAGTAAGTAATAACACTTCAAAGTTAAGTATACTACTACTAGTTTCCCTTTTCTTCCAGAAAACCAAGCTAACGTGATACAATTTCCCTTAAAAAGAATGAACAAACGCAAAAGCTCACGTGGTCAAACGCAAATACAACATATATGTGCTTACAATATTTAAATAACCATCATATTATATAAAGACAAAAATCCCATAAGGAAGAGTTTTAAGTAACATCGATTTGATACAGACATAGAGTTTGGTGTCACCGACCATCAGCCGAATCAAACGTGTTAGGAAAACCAGAAGGCTTTGGAGGAATACTAGACTGTGTCTGAGAATAGGAGAAGTCTCCATGGAACATTGACGTCGATGCTCCTTCGTTTTGCTGCCATCTTTGCAGAGCTTGAGGTAAACTCATGTTGTTCACATCGATCCCAAAACTCTCTTCTTCTTCTTGGCACGACGGTTTCCACTTTTCTACCAGTGGCCCTAGCACGTTAACAGCGTGCCCCATGTCTGGTCTCTGTTGAGGCTCACGTGCTGTGCAGTGTCCTGCTAGCTCAGCAACCCTGTGTATGCTCTCCAATGTTTCTTCGTCTGCCTCTAAGGTTTGGTCGATCGCCTTTGGGATGTTTTCTTTGTTGATTAGGATTCTTCTGAACCATGTGACTAGGTGAGATCTCTCGTCTGGTAATGAATCATCTAATGCTTTTCTTCCTGTTATCATTTCCATAAGAACCACTCCAAATGCATACACATCCACTTTAGTCGTTACTCTTCCAGTAGCTGCAACCATATTATAACACATCCCAGATAAACGCATAGTAACATAACAAACTAGGCACATTGTGAAATTAACATGAGTAAGATTTAGGCAGAATCAACTTACCGGCGTACTCTGGTGCTAGATAACCAAATGTGCCTGCTAATCTCGTCTCAACAGAGTATTTTCCATCAGGTGCGTTCTTAACCAATCCAAAATCAGCAACCTTTGCCCTCATGTCATCACCAAGAAGGATGTTAGAGGGCTTTAAATCTCTGTGGATGAAGCTTTGCTGAGCCAAGCTATGGAGATATTCCACACCTCGTGCCACATCTAGAGCAATACTCACTCTTTGTTTCCATGTTAAAGGAGAGTAACCAAGTTCACCATACTCAAACAAATGCTGCCCAAGATTTCCCTGTGGCATGTACTCATAGACAAGCAATCTCTCGTTCCCGTTCACACAGTAACCCAACAGAGCAACCAAATGTCTATGCCTGACCTTAGTGAGCACAGCTATCTCGGCTTGAAACTCATTCATTCCTTTATTACCCATTGCTGAACATTCCATCCTCTTAATTGCGGTCTTAGTTCCATCATGTAACTCTCCAGCATACACAACACCAAAACCGCCTCTTCCCAAGATGTTAGCTTCACTGAAATTACTAGTAACTTGACGAAGAACCTCGATTGGAATGGTAACACTTCCACCTTCAAGAAGAAAACGATCACTATTGTCACCACTACTAGGACTGTTCAACGCATTGAAGTTATTAGCTCCATGTCCATTCCCATACCCACCACCACCACCATTACCATTAGAAGCAGCATCACTAACCAAAACCTTCCCTGCCTTCTCAGGATCCGTCCTTCTGAACTTCCCATACTTCTTCTTCATCACAAATTTGTAAACCACAAATCCTAAAATAGCAAGGAAAACAAGAACCGCCACGATCACACCAATAATCACAGGAGCCTTACTACTACTACCACCAGCACCACCACCCGAAGACCCACCAGGACCACCATCACTTTTAGAACCATTCCCCGGCTTAGAAGAATCTCCAGCATTAGTTCCGAGCAAAACGTTACCCGGTTTGTAAGTAAACTTCACCGGAGCGGGAAACTTGGGTATTTCGCCG
Source organism: Moricandia moricandioides (assembly GCA_905132885.1). Classification (NCBI taxonomy): domain Eukaryota; kingdom Viridiplantae; phylum Streptophyta; class Magnoliopsida; order Brassicales; family Brassicaceae; genus Moricandia; species Moricandia moricandioides. Next base: position 27,878 of record CAJHQQ010003568.1, read on the forward strand.
GTGAGATTGTTGTTAGAGACATCAATGAGCTGAAGAGTAGGCATAGATGTCAAAACCTTTGGTATAACACCGGTTAAGTTGTTGTCGTTAAGGTAAATGGTCTTGAGAGAAGTGAGATTCACAATGTGCGGAGATATAAACCCTTGGAATCCATGTTTAGCAAGATTGAGAGTGACAACACGCTTAGCTGAATCACATGTCACATAAGCCCATCCGTCACAAGCATCGTTTCCTTGCCAAGACTCAGCCAACATGGACGGGTATCCCAAGCCTCCGGCCACAGCTAAAAGCGTCGTCACCTGAGCATCACATGGCACTCCAGGTTTGGTAGTGCAGAAGTAGTTGTGATCGGCGGTTACTTTGTCAACCTCGGGTGGAAACGAAGGAAGAGGACCTTGAAACTTGTTGTTGTCCAAAGAAATGTTCTTGAGGCTTCCGAGTGGTAACAGCGGCGGCGATACGATTCCGGTTAACTGATTATCTCTAAGCTGAAGATCGAAAAGGTTTTCGCTTTTAGAGAGATCGGGGATGGGACCGGTGAACTGATTCTTCTGAAGCCAAGCTTGTGACAAAGACGTCATACCGGAAAGAACTTGGATGGTACCGGAAAGACCTGAGAGCTGGTTATTGATCCAGAGATTCTGAATCGAAGATTTGGCGAGCGAGGGAGGTAAAGGACCGGTGATGTTGTTGTAAGAGAGGCGGAGGTTCTGGAGAGAAGCGAAGGAATCGAAGATGTCAGGCAATACGCCGGAGATGGTGGTGTTGTCGAGGTAGATGGTGGTGAGAGAAGTGGAATCCGCAAGCTCTGAAGGGAAGCTCCAAGGGGATAAGTTAGGGTTATCGCTCATACTCAAGATCTGGAGGCTGGTGAGTCCGGAGAAAGCTCCAGGTTCAACTCCGTCGAAGAGATTCGCATCCATGTACATCTTTTGAAGAGACGAGAGTTTAGCCAAGGAAGGGATCTTACCAGTGAGCTTGTTACGCTGAAGAGTTATGGTTTTGAGCTCCGAGAGAGTCGAGATCTCGGGTGCTAAACCGCCTGACAGAGATTTATCCTCGAGGTTGATTGAGTTGACGCGGTCGGAGGTGCAAGTTACGCCGCTCCATTCGCAGTAACCGCTCGAGGAGGTGGTTGACCAATCTGACGGCGGTGGACTGAATGATTTGGCTATTGCCAGCATTGCTGCTCCGTCGTCTCCGGTGGTTGCCGTGAGGAGAGAGAGCGTGAAGAGGACGAAGAGGAGGAGGAGGTGAGGCGTAGGAGCCTCCATTGGTTGAAGAACACGCGCGGTGCGAGGAAGAAGTTTTAGGGTGAGAGAGAGAGAGAGATGATGAATGGAAGCAAGCGCAGAGTGAGGTGTCATAAGCTGTTCAACAGATCATTGCTATTATAAACGTAACCATTTTCATTCCGTTCCGTCCCCTTCCGTTACCCTCTCCAGTTTTTTTTAATATTATTGTTTCTATATTATATGGCAGTTCACTCGATATGGAAAAAAAAACAGCAGAAAATACGCGTTTTTAGTGTCTATTTTCATAAGCTCTCTCTAATCTAATAATTAAATAACAATATTCTGTTTCCAATATACGAATATAATTAAAAAACAAAAGTAAACTGATTGACATAATTATTGCGCCGGGTTGTTGTAATAATGGAGATAACATAATTTTGTGTTTGGTCGGTAATTAGCAAATTTGGAATACAATGTAAGGCGGCAACAGTAAAGTTTATTTCTGTGTGCAAGGATAATTAATCAGGTCCAACCTATTGTTGGTCGAGGACCACGAATCCATCAACCTATGGGCCAACTGTTGATTCGATCTATTATCAGTTTTGCTTCTATCCAAATATTTGATATTTGTAATTCTATGCATCTAACAAAATATATAATATTCGTTGAAAACAGAATAAATCACAAATTGGGAAAAATAAAACTCATTTGTAGTTTGTTATGCAATGTTTCTATTGCGGATTAATTTTTTATTTCAATAAGAGGTTGTCACGTAATCATAAGGTTCAGTTTATTTACAATATATTCTGTACCAATTACCACATTGCAAGGTCATTGGGAACCCACTACCTACCTATCCTTAAATAATTAAGTGATGACACAAATCAATCAATAAACTATATCTTGGGGAGAAATATTAAACTTTTTCTTTATAATTATTTTACAAAGCCGAATAAAAATGAAAACGGTCTACGAGAACTCATGACATGAACATACATGATTGACAGATCCATATATTTGGTCACAATGTAATTAATTGTGGCCGGGGTTATAGAATACAATATAAATTAAGTATAAAAGTTACTGTGTATCATGTGGTTATAAAAAAGTATATCAAATGCGAACAAATATGATGAGATTTAGCAAAAAAAAAATGATGAGCTGTGTGTTTATATGTTTTATTTAAAACATCAATCAGATGTGACTAAACCATTCTTAAGAATCTAGCGCCGTTGCTGGATTTTGGGAGAAAAGTAACTGTCCTATATTCATGTCTATTTATAATCTTGTGGCGTACTGCATTGTCATGTGTATAAAGATTTACGCAGTGGCTTTGTATATACATGAATGTATAAAATAATTAAAATGCATTATCAGCTTTTATAAGTGAACGTGAGAAAATTAATAGAATAGTCATCATTTCATGTGACAGTAGTGCTGTCATTGGCAACGGACGACTACGGTTGAGGCTGCGTCTGCGACTGTGTCAAACGCAGATTGTTGTTTATTTCGAAGACGTAGATATAACCGCAGATTGTTGTTTTTTCGACAGCGAATAATGTTAACGCTAACGCTGGACGCAAATTAGTGTTGTTCATTTGGCAAATATTGCGGTTGTTTTCATTTAATTCATACTTTATTTTTATTAATTTGTATAATTATATTTTAAATAAATAATATGTAATTTGAATATATTTACATCTATAAAATATTATATTTAATTGGAATAATTTTTTAGTCAAATATATAAATATAACAATATTTTTAGTCAAATATTTTAAATTATAACAATAATTTTTATTCATAAATCATAATTTTAGTTAAAACAAAATATATCACAAAACAAGAGCTAAATAATACATCAAGTCTTAAATAAATAAAACATAAATAATAATGAAAGTTATAAACAAAGAAAAACCAAGTCATTAAATAAAATATTTAATATTGTAAACGACCTCGACCATATTCATTTGAGATGTTTTTACGCAAAGCTATAATCTTATATCACTAGTCGGCTCATATACAATATGTTCACCACCACCATAATCATCACTGATAGGGTCTGATATTTATCACTATTGTGCCATGATATCAGCAATATTTAGAGTCTATTATATTTTTTTGGAGTATGTTTTAGAGTATTTTCAGGTTAAGGTACGTTTTGGAAAACTTTGGTGATTCTGGAGCTTTTAGAGATGCAAAACTGCGCAGATGCCTCAGATGTTTAGCTATGAATGTAGATCTTACTACGGTACGATTGAGCTCATATTTTGACACAAAATAGAGATTTGAGTTATATTTCCAGTCCCACCGATATGAGGTCAATCAGGAACCTACAGACAAAGTTATGTCCGTTTTACTGGAGAGTAATTTGTCTGCCTCACGAGAGGAAGATGTCGAGAGATGAATGAGTGTCGATCGACAGTGATCCCAAAAGACAGACCCGACTTGTTTTATGGCCGACTTAAGCCCGGAAGCTACCATAAATTACCAGAATACTCATGGACGACCTAAAACTCTATTTATATGTTTTCTAAACCATTGTTGACGGCAGACGCTAAGCAACCTTTCTTTTATTCATTGTTCTAGGGTTAGGGAGAAGGGAGAAACTCCTTTAGAATCCTCCTGGAACTCCTTTGGTTTTATATTATATCTATTCTCTTATTCTATGATTTTTGTGACAAAGATCATGTCTGAGTAGATCTCTTGTTAGGTTTAGGGTTTATTAATGGTATTGATGTATTAGTCAAAAAATAGAATTGTTATGGTGATTATTAGATCTATCAATAGAATTGTGTTTATTGCATGTGTTCTAGAGTAGCTAACTAGAACCCTGATCATAGGATAGTTAGGCGCAAGCAAAAGCATGGTCTACTACCATAATTAATCATGTTGAGCTTGGTTGCTAGAAACAAATGATAGTTGATTTAGTTAATTTAGTGAACTTATCGAATTATGTCGTAAAGCTTGACTCAAGATACCATCGATCGACGCATGATCATTGTCATCGACCGACGGTCATTCTATGTCAACAAGCGAGAGCTGAGACATCGGACTTAGTCAATAGATTAAACTCGCAGCGAGAGCTGGTCGTCTTTTACACTAGATATCGAGTTGTATGATTAATACCATTAGCTTATATCCTCTATAATCCACTTGCCTGAAACCCTATATCTAGCTATTTATTATTATTGTTTACTTACCCATCAATCATTTATCTGCTTTAGTTTATTTACTGTTATTAATCTATTTGCCTAGCTTAATCGCGACTGTATTGAGCTTATTGTGTATCCACGCTCCATGTGGATTTGATCCCTAAGTACTACAATTGAACCTCTTATTTGAGAGAGTAAAAAGTAGCTTATAAGGTTAATTTGAGAGTGGATAATAAAAGCTACATCAAATTTGGCGCCGTTGCTGGGGAGCGAGGATTCGCCATTAGACTCAATTTATTTGATTTAGTCTAGGTATTTTTCTATATTAGTTGACGTACATAAAAAAATTCTTATGTTTGAGGTACATACATATTAGTATCAGGTTGCAATGACGAGAGGATTTTTGGGTTCTTCAAAAAAGGAACCTGCTGATTCGCGAACGATCCATAAGTCTACGACGGCAGTCGACACCCTCCAAACAGTGATCGCTAGCAAAGAGAAGTGAGCATCGATCAACACCAATACTTCACCGTCGACTGATACTAACATCATGATATCGATTGACACCCACACTTCTCCGTCGATCAATACTACTTGCGAGAAGACAAAGGAAATTGAATTTCTTATACTTGAGGCTGATGAGAATGGGATCTTACGAGACGGAGAAGGTCGTCCTCCCAGCAGTACATGACAATTGATTAATGCAAAGAGTATTGTGATCCCTGATGTCATTGCTGTTGCTGAGATAAATGACTTCCAACTGAGCCGTGAATGGTATGATTGGCCAGCTCATAACTCTTTTCAGGGTTTGCCTCTTGAAGATTCGAAGGAACACTTCAAAGATTTTGTGGATCTAATATCAAGGAGCGAGCAAAATGAAGTGTCTGAATACCACATGCTCTGGAAGATCTTCCCATATTCTATCTCTGGGAATGCATTTAGATGGTTCACTCAACTGCAGCCACGATCTCTGGCATGTTGGGAGGACATTAAAAGCACTTTCCTCAACAAATTTTTCATTGATGTTGCAGCAGCTCTAGTAAAGAAGATTGATGATATGCTTGACATGATGGTTAAAGGCCGGGAGAAGGAGCTGATGTTTAAATTCATTCAAATGTTGGGTTTTCTTTATAGTGAAACAGATGGAGATTGTAAAACATTGAACACTCGCGCTAAGAAGCCTGATAATCAGGTTCAACAAACATATGAGGTTACACGAAAAGGTGATGAACATCATGGATTTAAGCCAAGCAGCAAAAGAAGTTGATATTAGTAATTAGAACTCATCATCGATCGAAACTATGACCTCAACATCGATCGACACCATGACCTCAACATCGATCAACACCACCACCTCAGCATCGATCGACACTACCCCATCAATCAATTATCTTCTATAGTTTATTTACTGCTTATTAATCTATTTTCCTAACTTAATCGCAACTGTATTGAGTTTATTGTGTGCCCACACTTCCTGTGGATTTGATCCCTGAATACTACAATTTGACCTCTCCTGGCAATAGTAGTTCGTAGGGTTAATTTGCTAGAATTTGCATTGAAATACATAAAAACTCACTTGTCAATCACCTTCTTCTTCCCTATGTGAATCCCTTACATTTGGAGTATGGAAACCAATGTACAAAATCATGATCTTCCCTATGTGAATCCCTTACGAAGTTGTGTAGAGCCATCGTTGTTGTTACCAACTTAATCCATTTAACCAGACCATACTTTGGATGCTTACGATCCCAAATCCTCCATTTTACTTTCCATACTCCAAATGTCCTATCAATCACTGATCGCAGACCCAAATGCTTTTGGTTAAACAATTCTCGCGCACTAACTGATGGTCCTCCTTTATCAAATTGACCAAGATGATATCGCATACTACGATGCGGACCAAGATACTCTATCCTGGTCGGATATCCATAGTCAACTAGATAATACTTTCCGGGAGGAGGATGTGGGAAAGAAGCCTCATTCATCGCACAATGACTCAAGACCTTTGTATCATGTGCTCTACCAGGTACACCGAGATATGCATATATAAACTTCATATCGAAGTTTTACTTAACCGCTGATTTATCCGGCATTCAGATTTTATAAACACCAAACACAGCATTCGGACGCAGCGTCTGGACTTAGCTAACTGCATCAATTAAACGAACAAGATTTATGAAAAAATAGTCGCAGCCGCAGGAAGCTTCGTCTGCCAAACAAACGTCACTAATATGTTCATATGTCTGTCTGGTAAGAATTTTTTTCCTTTTCCGACTGCCCCAACCCGAGAGTCGTTATAGTTTTGTAGGAAGTGTTAGTATCGCGTTATTGATCAACAGTATGGTCTATTTACATTATATTTTATAGCTGAAACATAATTCGAGCATCACGTGCCAACTTATTTGTCATTATATTTTTTTCTCTTGAAATATATATCAATTATTAAATTAGGGAAGAATTTCGTACATTATTGTAAGATAATTGTGTAGTGAAAGCCTGCCATTATGTCGGTGTAGAGACCATCTCACAGTTGAGAACATTTTGATAACTCTCAGACCTCCCAGCTAAGGGGCCTCCCACACTCATTCTCTCGGCCTATGAGCCCTATTCTGTGCAACGAACGGTGCACTAATTTTTCAGAGGCTTATTAGTCTTGTTTATTGACCCTGCAATCACTATATGACCTTTCCCCCTCCATGCAGTCATGCTTTGAGCTCACTCGCACGATATAGTGAATCACTTCCCGATAGGTCACCCGTCCTTCCACTACTCCAGTCAAGCATGCTTAATTCTGGAGTTTTAAATGGATGTGTGCCCGAAAATGTAAGTGCACTTTGGTTACATAGATAACCAAATCATTTCTCTTAAGCCTTTCCACAAATACCAGAAATCGGGATGTTATAGTTCATCCCTACTCAAAGAGCACAACGTCCTCGTTGCGCACCACGACAGCTCTCAAGACTCCTCTCGGGTCAAAACCGAGATGGCGAACCAGCTTTGATACCACTTATAACGCCATGACTGACCCCGGTTAATGGGCCTCCCACGCCCACTCTCTCAGCCCATGGACCCCATTCCGTGCAATGAACTGTGCATTAATTTTTTGGAGGCTCATTAGTCTTGTTTACTGACCCTAAAATCACCACATGACATTTCCCTGTGCTTTGGCCTCACTCGCACGATATCGCGAATCACTTCTCGATGGGTCACCCATCTTTCTACTACTCCAGCTCAAGCACGCTTATCTCTGGAGTTTTAAATGGATGTGTGCATGAAAAGATAGTACACTTTGGTGACATAGGTAGCCAAATCAATTCTCTTAAACTTTCTATATATACCAGAAATCAGGATGTTACAGTTGTGTTGCAAACTCCACATAAAAACTGTAGATTTTCCATGCACTCTATAGTCCAAATCAACGCTTTGCATTTGACATGTAAAGCTGATAGACTTCACTGGGTATTTATCGCCCCCATAGTGTGATCATTTGAGCCTTCTGTATTGTATAACAAACCTTCACCTGAAAAAGTATCATGTTCTTTCCAAACACCATCCACATACACTACAAGAAAACTCGTCCATTACTAGGACGGGTTTTCCTCGTTAGTTCCTAGTAAATGGCCATTTACTAGGAAATAACGAGGAAACGCGTTTCCTCGAAACACGTTCATCGTAAAGCCTTTTTCCTCGTAAGGTCCTAGTGAATTTACGAGGAAACGTTTCCTCGTAAAGGTGTGGTTAGCTTTTCCTCGTATTGTCCTCGTAGGCTTTCCTCGTAATTTTGTAGTAAACTTTTCCTCGTAAGATCGTAGTAAAGATTTACGAGGAACTTACTAGAACCTGTTACGAGGACTTTACTTGGAAACCTTTACGAGGATTTTGCTTCGAAATGTTTTTTTCCCTATTAAAAAAATTAATTATAAATATAATTATTTTATTTTTTTAAAAAAAAATCAAATTATAAATAAAAAATAAAAAACAAAATATTTTATAAATAACTAAATAATATACAAAAAGTTTTAAAATTCATAATATACAATTAAAAATAAAAAAAAACTACGGATGTTGGTCGTGAAATTGCCGAACGAACTCGTCGTCCTGGCTCGGCAAATCCTCTCCATAGTTGGTTGCCGGCTGTGACTGTGATGGTGGATGCTGTTGGGTTGGAATCCCTCCGCGTTCCCGTCTCTGACGCAACATCTCCTCCAAATGCGGGTTTCCAACCGCCATAATCTCGAGGACATCGGTGAGAGAAGTCACATGCTCGGTGAGCGAAGACAACTGCGAGCGTAGCTGAGCATTGACATCGTACTGCTCCTGATGATAAGACGATATCGCTGCAGGGACATCGTTAACCGAGCCAATCCCGATGATACGCCCCTTTTTCCTAGGGGCGACCTGTAAATAAAAATATTAATAACATTAAGAAAAAAATTTAAAAATATTAAAAATTAATAGTAAAACAAATTATTTACCTCCTCGTAAATCTTATCCACTTCAACAGTGGATAATATGACTGGAGTCCCAGTCTGCTGAGTCAGCTGGGTCTGGCGTTCGTCAACTCGGGCAACAACCTCGTTGTAGATCCGCTCGGAAGCAGGATCTACAAACTGCCCAGCCTTGTTCCGGTGGGTCCTCTCGTAAAGGTCTTTCAGAGATGGAAGAACTCCTGTCTCCTTAGCCTAAAATTAATTTATAAAATTAAATATTAATTTGGAATATTTAACTAAAATAAAAATTAAATAGTTATAAAAAATCATCTTACCATGTCTAGACGAATTCTCGCGTGAGGTTTTCGACCCGTGGTGTGAAGAACCTTCGTGTTGCCATGCTCGTCTTTGGTCATGCGGTTCCCGGAGTTTGTGTTGGAGGTTCTGACCGAGTCCGGATTACTCGAGTATATATAAGGAATTTTGTTTCCTCGTAAATCCCTAGTAATTTTACTAGGACCTTACGAGGAAATAGCTATGCCCGTGTTTTTATTTCCTCGTAAGGTCCTCGTAATGGTTGTACTAGGGCTTTACGAGGAAAACCCTTTAAAAGGAAATAGCTATGCCCGCGTTTTTTTCCTCGTAAAGCCCTAGTAACACCTTACTAGAACATTATGAGGAAACAGCTATGCCCGTGTTTTCTATTACTAAGGCTTTACGAGGAAAGGGTTTATAAATCCCTAAACTCGAAACCCAAACCCCAAACCACAACTTCCTTAACTTATAACCTCTTCTACAACCAAACTCCTAACCTCTTCTACACATAAACCCCAAACCCCAAATGCAAATTGATTTTGTGATTAAACAAACTTAAAACATATATAATCCAAATTCATTTTTGCGATTAAACAAACTTATAAACATACATAATTCATTCGGATACATTGTCGTAATCTGTTGAAACATCATCATTTTCTAAAAACTCGTCGTCTACACCTTCGTCCGTTGAGTGATCAGGAACATCTTCGTATTCACGATTATGCGGATCAATGAGTAGGAACTCATCAATTTCTGCTTCAGCTTCCTCGATCTCATTGGTGTTTTCTTCTTGTAATGGTGGTTCTTCTCCAGCGATTATTCGTCCTCGAGGTGTAACTTTGAAAACAACTAACCAGTTTATTCCCGAGGTAGTAATCCGAGGGTATGGAATGAAGCAAACTTGATCTGCTTGGGAAGCTAATATGAAAGGCTCGAACTTGTTGTACCTACGAAAATAAAGATCAATATGTAAAAATTAATTAATACTGGAAACCTGGATATTAAAAAAAAAGAATTTGATGTACTTTCGTCCACCGTTGACATCAACTACACCGTTCTTGTTAATCCGAACACCTCTGTTTATGACGGGGTCGTACCACTCACACTTGAAGATAACGCATTTCAAACCCATACCCGGATTGAACTTCATAAATCTCCTGCAAGATCCCGTAGAAATCTGTTTCGCCTTTCACACATATTCCATAATTACTTGTCGCCCAGTGTCTACCATAGTCATAGGTATGAAAAGTATAGCCTCGGGTGAAATACATTGACGATGTAGTGACCTTTGCAACTGGACCTTGAAGTAATTCGCGAAACCATGCGGGATACTCAAGATCGTCATAATCAACCTGCAACAAAAAGTAAAATAATTAGACATTAGACTTACTTTGTGGTAATGTATGCATACAATTTAAGTAATAAATAAATACCTGTTTCCTCAACCACTTGATAAAGTGTTGATCTTTTCTTTTGTCTAACTCAGTTATCGATATACCAGGTATTGCTTCCTCGACTTGAGTCTCAAATTGACTGTAAAATCATATATGTTATGTTATATATTTAATATTGAAAATATATATATATATATATATATATATATATATATATATATATATATATATATATAAGTGTGTATGTTTATATATTTACCTTTCAAAATAAGCAATCAATGGATGCTCGCAATTAAGAAGAATATAAAGGTGTGCACTATGGACGTCTTCATCACTCGACCACCAAACCTCTTTCAATTTCCCACCCAATCGCCCAATTTGACAAAAGATGTCTGGAACATCGTCTTCCATATATGTCGGCACGACACCACCATCATCATATCTTCTTGGAGCTCGTTTCCTTGTATGTACTTTCGGTGCAAAGTAGTACGAAGTGAAATGTGATGTTTCTTCCGTCAAACTTCCCGCAACAATAGAACCTTCAACTCTTGCTAGGTTTTTGGCTTTTCCTTTCAAAGTTTTCATGACCCTTTCATACTGATACATCCATCCATAATGCACGGGTCCACGAAGTAATGCCTCATACGGGAGGTGGACAACTAGGTGTTCCATGACGTCGAAAAAAGTTGGCGGGAATATTTTCTCCAAGTTGCAGATTAAGACGGGGATGTTTTCATGAAGTTGTTGGACAACTTCCACTTTAAGAGTGCGGGTGCTCAGATCCCTAAAAAATGCTCCAATTCCTTATATATATACGAAAACAAAAATTATCCACATTAGTATATATATATATATATATATATATATATATATATATATATATATATATATAGAAATAAATTAATCATGTCATTGTATTATATTAATTAATTACCTGAAAGTGCTTCATGTACTTTTGCCGGTAGTAGCTCCGCAAACGCAAAGGGAAGTAGTCGCTGCATAAAGACATGACAATCATGGCTCTTCATCCCGGAGAACTTTTGCCCTTTCTCAACACATCTTGAGAGATTTGAAACATACCCATCAGGGAACTTCACTTCTGAAGCCACCCAGTTGAACAACGCAGACTTTTTTTCTGATGACAGTCTGAATATTGGAACTGGAACTTGCCCATTGCTTTTTATATGTAGCTCACTCCTTGAGCAGATATCGGGTAAGTCCAACCTTGATTTTACGTTGTCTTTCGTCTTCCCTGGGACATTCAATATAGTGTTCATGATGTTCTCAAAAAAGTTCTTCTCTATATGCATCACATCGAGGTTGTGGCGCAAAAGAAGATCTTTCCAATATGGCAATTCCCAAAATATACTCTTTTTGTGCCAATTGTGCTGAACACCATAAGAATCTCGTCGCATGCACATCTCCGGTGGCAAATTATATGGTGTAAGAAAGACCGGCCACAATGAATATTGTCTCCCAGACATTCCAAATGGACTAAATCCATCAGTGCATAATCCAAGATACACATTCCGGCTATTACTAGCGAAATGTGGATGTACATTGTTAAAATGTTTCCAGGCTCTTGCATCTGATGGATGAGTCATCTCTCCATCCGTCTGAGTATGCTTGGCGTGCCATCTCATCCCTTCAGCAGTCTCCTCAGATTGGTACAATCTTTTCAATCTGTCTGTGATTGGTAGGTACCACATCCTTTGGTACGGTACCCTATTACGCCCTCGACCTTGCGGTTTGAATCGTGGCTTCTTACAAAATCGACATTCTTCTAACTTCTCATCATCTCCTCAGTAAATCATGCAGTTGTCGATGCAAACGTCTATCATCTCCGAGGGCAACCCAAGACTATATACCAATTTCTGAATCTGATAATAACATTCAGCAGACACATTGTCTTATGGCAAATACTCTTTAAACAAGTCTGCCCATGCATCCATAATCTTCAGGTAGATTGTGATCGGTTTTAATACTCATCATTCTAGAAGCCAACGACAATTTAGACAGACCTTCTCTACAACCACTGTAAATTGGCTCATTCGCAGCATCTAACATTTCATAAAACTTTTTTGCATCTAAGTTAGGTTCTTCAACTTCATCATCATCATGAGTTACAAAGGCATCACCTACCATATCATGAACCCTATCACAATCTACCATTTGTTCCTCTTGGTGATGATAGCTATTACTACTGCTACCTTCATTACGCAAATGCTCAACCGGTTCAATCTGAAAATTGCTATTACTACTGCTACCTTCATTCCTACAACTAGCATCTTCTCCATATTGATACCAAATATAATAATATGGCATGAAACCTCTATTTATTAAATGCTTCCAAAAATTTTCACGAGGGACTAATTTGGTATTGCAACATTTCCGACAAGGACAGAACATCTTACCACTTTCCTGCGTGAGTGGTGTAAAATCTGCTTGATGCATAAACGTCTCCAACCCTTCGAGAAATTCTTTCGTCACCCTCCAGTTATTATCTTTGTGTGAATACATCCACTTCCGCAACTCGAAAATATTTCCCGGACCGGACATTTTTTTTTGTGTTTGATCAAGCTTATAGCTGATTTTTTTTGGTGTGTTTCAAATGAATCACATATGGTGGTATTTATAGAAATTTTCGAATCTGAGAATTTACTAGGAAATTGCTAGGAAAAGTAGGTACAAAACACGTTTTTGATTTAAATTCGATATTTTCTATCCAGTTCCTCTTAATTTCGTAGTAACAAATCCATTCCTCCTAATTTCGTAGTAAATTATTACTAGGACTTTACGAGGAAAAGTGATACTATGAGTTTACGAGGAAAATGACATTTTCCTCGTAAGAGCCACGTAAGTTTACTACGAGTTTACGAGGAAATATTTTTCTCATAAGTTTACGAGGAAAAATGGTTTCCTCGTAAACTTGAAGTTAAGTCGTAGTAATTTTACGAGGAACTATTTTCCTAGTAAACTTTCCTAGTAAAAGCTTAGTTTTCTTGTAGTGATAACACCATGTCATATCTATAGTTTACCCTCTATTTACGTTATATGTAAAATATT
>CAJHQQ010003569.1:0-41473 GCA_905132885.1 Moricandia moricandioides
TTTCTTTGTTTTATTAATCTTCTTTTGCTTTCTTATATCTTTCCTTTCTTGAGATCTCCTTACACTTTTGATCTCTATATATAGGTAATAGAAACTACTTGACGTATCCTATTACAAGTTAATCTAGGAACCTTTATCTTTATCCTAAACCTATTAGTTATTCATCTTATCTTTAGAATAACTTGTTTCCTAAGTTATCTCTTAAATCTTATCCAACATTCTCCCTCTTAAGCTTCAAACCATCTTCTAGGAAATCTTGAACTTGAATCATCTCTCGCATTTCTTTAAACTTAATCTTTGCTAGAGCTTTACTTAGAATGTCTGCTTTCTGTCTTGTCCCGGGTACGTGTTCAACGTCAATGAGATTGTGTTCAACACACTCTCTAATGAAGTGAAACCTCTTGTGGATGTGCTTGCTTCGACGGTGAAAAACCGGATTCTTTGCCAGTGATATAGCCGACTTGTTGTCAAGCAAAATCATTGTCTTCTCCAACTCTTTTCTTGTTACTTCACTTAACAGATCTTGTAGCCAGATAGCTTGTTTTTCCGCTTCCGTTTCAGCCATGAATTCGGCTTTGCAGGATGACAAAGCTACCGTGTCTTGTTTCTGAGAGCACAATGTTATTGGTGTTTCTCCTAAGCAAAACAAGTAACCTGTAGTACTCCTACCATCATCCGGATCCGTGTTGTGACTGCTGTCACTAAAGCCTACAAGCTTCTGCGTTCTTCCACGCTTGAAATCAAGACCATGCCCGAGAGTACCCTGTAGGTATCGTAGTACTTGCTTCAAGGCGTTCCCGTGTGACTCCCTTGGTGATTGCATATATCTACTAAGAATCCCAACCGCAAAAGCCATGTCAGGTCTAGTAGGCATTAGATACCTCAAACACCCAATCCTTCTTCGATACTGAGTTGCGTCAACTTCCGGTTCTTTCATTGCCTTGGAAAGTTGTAAGCCGAACTCCATTGGTATACAGTTTGGATTGCAGTCGGCTAATCCAAACTCTTCTAGTATACGCCTCGTGTATGCTTCTTGCTTAATGATGATTCCAGTTTCACTCTGCTTTACTTCAATACCTAGATAATAGGTTAATAGTCCGAGATCAGACATCTCAAGCTGCTTCGACATAGAAGCTTTGAACTCCTTGATTAACTTAGCAGAGTTTCCTGTAACAAAAAGATCATCCACATAAATGGCGATGATGAGTAGTTCATCTTTTTCTTCTCTTCTATACACCGAACTCTCCTTTGCACATCTCTTGAATCTTAACTTCTTAAGTATTTGATCGAGCTTAGTGTTCCAAGCGCGAGGAGCTTGCCTTAGTCCATACAAAGCCTTAGAGAGTTTGAAAACTTTATGTTCCTCTCCCTCTTTTTCAAATCCCTCAGGCTGAGTTACATAGACTTCTTCATGTAGCTCTCCGTGTAAAAATGCTGTTTTGACGTCCAAGTGGTGAATTTCCCAGCCGTTTGCAGATGCTAAACTGACTAGAAGTCGGATCTTCTCTAAGCGAGCCACTGGAGCAAACACTTATTCAAAGTCGATGCCATGTTCTTGTACGTATCCTTTCGCTACAAGTCTCGCTTTGAATTTGTTGATTGATCCATCCGCATTCCTCTTGATTTTAAAAACCCACTTTAGACCGATGACTTTAACTCCTTGAGGTTTATCTACCAACGTCCATGTCTTATTTTGGTTGATAGAATCTATCTCATCCTCACATGCTCTTGTCCAACGAACATGTTTCTTTGCTTCTCGATATGTTGCTTCCTCGTCATTGATGGAGAGTAGGAGTAGTTCACACTCGATCTGGGCAAGTAGTATGTAGTCGTCTAGATGGCTAGGAGGTTTCGTCTGTCGCGTTGATCTCCTTGGTTCATTGTTCTCAGATTCATATACCGGCTTTGTTTTATGCTCTGTTTCGTGTTGCTCTGTTTCAGCTTCTGTTTCAGCCTCTGTATTTTCTTCATGTGAGATAACAAATGGACCTTTTCCTTCATTTATACTTGATCCCCACGTCATGTGAAACATACCGGAATCTGCTTGCTTTCCTTCATTCCAGTTCCAACATGTCTCCTCGTCAAACTTTACATCACGACTTACTATTATTTTTCTGGTGTTTGGATTGTACAGACGGTAAGCTTTTGATCCAGGTTCAATACCTAGATGGACAAGGCATTGTGATCAGTCGTCGAGCTTCCTTAGTAGGGCAAGAGTCAATCTTGGCGTAAGCCAAACAACCAAAAAATCTTATATGTCCGATACTTGGCTTTCTTCCCTTTAGACATTCATATGGATTTTGGTTTTTCAAAGCTCTGGTAGGAACTCGATTAATTAAGTACGTTGCGTGTCGAACTGCTTCACCCCACATATAGTTCGGTACCTTCATAGCTTTCAACATACTTCGCGTCATCTACATTAGCGTTCGGTTCCTTCTCTCAACAACACCGTTTTGTTGAGGGGTGTACGGTGCTGTTAAGTGTCTCCTGATGCCATTGTCACTGCAAAACTGAGAGAAATCTCTTGAAGTAAACTCCCTTCCCCTGTCTGTTCCTAGAGTTACAATAGCTTTGTTCACTTCTTTCTCTACGAGAGCTTTAAGGTCTTAAATTTCTCAAAGGCTTCTCCTTTCTCCTTGAGTAATATAGACCACATGAATCTCGTATTGTCATTTATTATGACAAATATATATCTGTTTTGCGCCAAGGTTGCTGGAGTGATCGGCCCACAAAGATCGGCGTGTAATAACTCTAAAGCTTGCTTTGATCTGTACTGAGTTGCAGAGGGAAAGCTGTTTAGTGACTGTTTCCCAACGAGACAAGAATCACACATCAGTTTTACTTCGCTGATATCTGGTAGGCCTAGAACCATCTCCCGTGTTGCCATACTTCTTATCGTTTTGAAGCTAATATTCCCAGGACGAGCGTGCCATCTCCACGGTTCTTCCCTTATCTTTAAGAGAAGACAAGTCGATTTACCTACTTTGAGAGATATCTTGTAGAGTCGATTAGGTGATCTTAGTACTTTCACTAATAGTCTCCCGCTTGGATCTCTCATAGTCAAGTAGTTGTCCTTCATCATTACATCGCAACCTTGTTCAGTGGCTTGACCGAGACTAAGAATATTGCTTCTTAGGTTTGGTATGTAGTATACATCCGTAAGAAGCTTTTGTTCTCCTGTCTTTGCTTCGAAGAGGATTGAGCCTTTACCATCTATCTTCACACATGTGCCGTCTCCAAACTTTACTTTTCCCTTGATACTTTCGTTGAGCTCTGAGAAGTAAGACGTCTCCCCAGTCATATGATTGCTGGCTCCGTTGTCAAGGAACAAACTCCTATCGTCTGTCTTGCTTGGCTCAAGTGTCTTTGGCATTAACTTTTCTTCATTCAAGTACACTAGTTCGTGTAAGTATAGTGCTACTTCTACTGCTTCTGTCTCAGTCTTGTTAAGCTGCTTATCATCCTTCTTTTCGGTGCAAACAGAGGCGAAGTGGCCTTTCTTATGGCAATTGAAACATTCGATTTGAGAATAGTCCCTTTTTGCTTTGCCTTTATCATGTGAACTGCTTCTCTCACGTCCTCTTCCTCCATTGCCTCTCCCACGACCTCTGTTCGAACCTCTCCCTCTTCCTCTCGAACTCCCCGATCCATAAGAATTCTCAGAGTTTGAGAACAAAAGATTTCCTTGTTGATCACTAGCTGTATCTTCTCTGATGCGTTCTTCATAGACTTTTAATCTACCGACGATATCTTCATACTTTGTCGTGTTTAAGTCTAGAAGTTGTTCCAGTGAAGCGGCTATATGAATATACTTACTCCTTGGTAGACTATTAAGAAGTTTCTTAACAATCTTAGGCTCGTCGATGCTGCGTCCTAGTGAACTTGCTTGTGATGCAAGTTCTGATAACTTCCCTGAGAAAGTATCAATTGTTTCTGAATCGCTGATCCTTAAACGATCGAATTCATTCATCAAAGTCATGAGTCGAGCTTCTCGAACACGTTCTGCTCCGAGGTTTCTTGACTTTAAGGCTTCCCAGATTTCCTTAGGAGAGCCTAGTTCTCCGACTTGCATTAGTAGAGCTTCGGGGTTTGATTGATATATCAGTGCAGTTGCTATGTCGTTCTTCTCTCCATCATCGGTTCCTGGCTCGATTGATTCCCATACTTTGTGTATCCTTAAGAGGACCTTCATGCGCATTACCCATACTGAGTAGTTAGTAGGGCTTAGCATTGGACAAACCACGGCGTTAGGTATGTTATCTTTCATCTTCACCAACGGTTTTGAGTCTGCCATCGAGTATCTTGGCTATCCCAACAACAACCTGGTTGCTCTGATACCAATTCTAGTAACCAAGAACACAAGTTTAACAAAACGTTTTCTTTGTTTTATTAATCTTCATTTGCTTTCTTATATCTTTTCTTTCTTAAGATCTCCTTACACTTTTGATCTCTATATATAAGTAATAGAAACTACTTGACTTATCCTATTACAAGTTAATCTAGAAACCTTTATCTTTATCCTAAACCTATTAGTTATTCATCTTATCTTTATAATAACTTGTTTCCTAAGTTATCTCTTGAAGCTTATCCAACAAAGCTAGCCATCGGGGTTTAGGTTTGTATCGATTGTTGCGAGGAAAGCTTTCGGTAACGAATCTAGCTCGGGATCGTGGTTCCTTGAGTCGTGTATTCTCTCCGGAAAGGATTGCGCTCGCCACCAAGACGTAAGTGGAGTGTGTGGTTTCTCGTACTTGTGGAGACAACGATGAGATAAGGTATGTATGGTGGTTAGGGTTTCAGGAGATGGCCCCTCATTTGGTTCTGGCGTCAATGACCACGGGACTACTCTAATAGTGGTCGCTCTTCAGGCGGTGACAGCGTGGTTTGAAATAGTGTATGCCGACTCAAAGGCGACGAGGTGGTCGCCAAGCACCATGACGACTAAAGGTGAGCGCCCACTATCAGATATATTCATGATAAACCAAAAACACCATTGAAGAGACTTATGTTAGAAACCAAAAACACCAAATCCCTTTTAATCGAGTCCAAAATTTCATAAAATCAATTCAAACGATCAAATCTAATAGCAATACCAACTCTTAAAAGCAAAACGCCCACTGAAAATACCAAATGAAAACACCAATTCTAAAACCCTAATTAATTACTCGGCTATCACCACACTCCATGTCAATAGAAGATAAGCTAATAATAGAAACTTAAGGATTTATAGGTTGCTATATAGGAGAAGTAATTCGGGTTTGCGGGTTTCCAGATATACTCTTCTTGACAACAAAGTATTCAGTAATAACCGGTTTGAATCAAACCGTTGTATGTACTAATGCCAGAGAAACTAGTTGGTTTGTTGGCCTGCAACAAAGCGTTACCATAAGGGCTTTTGGGAAAGCACAAAAGCTAGAGATAGCGAGGGCAACGTGTATCTCACATGGCCAGGGAGCACCTAGCGCCATGGCGTCAAAAGCCAGTGCTTTTTTAAACCAAGGGTTACAGTCGAAGGATCTACGGACGGCTTGGACAACTATCTCGTAAAAGTCACGATATCCACTTGGTTGACCGCCGGTTGTCCTCGGAGGTGGAAGCTTAACTTCTTGTTAGTCTTCTTCCCACGCTGAGTCTTGATTATTTTTTTCTCCTTGTCGATCTGTTGAAGTCTTTGTGATCCCTTGTTGTTTTACATGTACCACCGTTCCTCCAATTAACCTAAATTTGTAGTCCCACAGGAAACCCTTTTTTGTTTTAATGATTTTTTTTAAAAAAAAAATACTTTGCTTCCCTGCAGAGTTTATACTGGTCGATTGTAATTCATTTTATTTACCATTATAGACACAATAAAAAGTTGAATCTTTGATCCTCAACTTGCTTCCTTGAGAGCAACTCTACTGAGAAGTTCTCATCATGGAGTTTTCATCAAAAACAAATCAAAATAATAAAGAAGAAAAGAGAGATTAGAATGGATTTCTCAGAAAAAAAATTAATTACCTATTGAGAACTTCAAGTAACACTTGTCACTTTCTAATTGATTCAGTTTTTATTTGAAGATTAAAATTAATTCTATAGTTAAGTTAGATTAAAATACTAGTATTTTCTTAAAACATTAGCAGTGGTAGAGACTCTTATAATTTCTTTACAATAATTAAGTATTAATTTGATTATATAATCATTTTTTCAATTTTAGTCAAATGAATCAATGAGTGTTCAACACTTGTCATATAAGTTTATAGAAGTTACGAAAAAGTATGTTTATAAATATATTATCTCTCTTCTCTCTCATCTTCTATTTATTTTTTTTACTTATTTATTAGTGGAGACTATGATGTAGAGCACCATAGATGACCTTAGAAGGATTCTTATGGATAAGATTGCTAATTTTTTCGTACTTTAAATTATCGTCTGTCTTGCTTGGCTCAAGTGTCTTTGGCATTAACTTTTCTTCATTCAAGTACACTAGTTCGTGTAAGTATAGTGCTACTGCTGCTGCTTCTGTCTCAGTCTTGTTAAGATGCTGATCATCCTTCTTTTCGGTGCAAACAGAGGCGAAGTGGCCTTTCTTATGGCAATTGAAACATTCGATTTGAGAATAGCCCCTTTTTGCTTTGCCTTTATCATGTGAACTGCTTCTCTCACGTCCTCTTCCTCCATTGCCTCTCCCACGACCTCTGTTCGAACCTCTCCCTCTTCCTCTCGAATTCCCCGATCCATAAGAATTCTCAGAGTTTGAGAACAGAAGATTTCCTTGTTGATCACTAGGTGTATCTTCTCTGATGCGTTCTTCATAGGCTTTTAATCTACCGACGATATCTTCATACTTGGTCGTGTTTAAGTCTAGAAGCTGTTCCAGTGAAGCGGCTATATGAATATACTTACTCCTTGGTAGACTATTAAGAAGTTTCTTAACAATCTTAGGCTCGTCGATGCTGCGTCCTAGTGAACTTGCTTGTGATGCAAGTTCTGATAACTTCCCTGAGAAAGTATCAATTGTTTCTGAATCGCTCATCCTTAAACGATCGAATTCATTCATCAAAGTCATGAGTCGAGCTTCTCAAACACGTTCTACTCCGAGGTTTCTTGAATTTAAGGCTTCCCAGATTTCCTTAGGAGAGCCTAGTTCTCCGACTTGCATTAGTAGAGCTTCGGGGATTGATTGATATATCAATGCAGTTGCTATTTCGTTCTTCTCTCCATCATCGGTTCCTGGCTCGATTGATTCCCATACTTTGTGTATCCTTAAGAGGACCTTCATGCGCATTACCCATACTGAGTAGTTAGTAGGGCTTAGCATTGGACAAACCACGGCGTTAGGTATGTTATCTTTCATCTTCACCAACGGTTTTGAGTCTGCCATCGAGTATCTTGGCTATCCCAACAACAACCTGGTTGCTCTGATACCAATTCTAGTAACCAAGAACACAAGTTTAACAAAATGTTTTCTTTGTTTTATTAATCTTCATTTGCTTTCTTATATCTTTTCTTTCTTAAGATCTCCTTACACTTTTGATCTCTATATATAAGTAATAGAAACTACTTGACTTATCCTATTACAAGTTAATCTAGAAACCTTTATCTTTATCCTAAACCTATTAGTTATTCATCTTATCTTTATAATAACTTGTTTCCTAAGTTATCTCTTGAAGCTTATCCAACAAAGCTAGCCATCGGGGTTTAGGTTTGTATCGATTGTTGCGAGGAAAGCTTTCGGTAACGAATCTAGCTCGGGATCGTGGTTCCTTGAGTCGTGTATTCTCTCCGGAAAGGATTGCGCTCGCCACCAAGACGTAAGTGGAGTGTGTGGTTTCTCGTACTTGTGGAGACAACGATGAGATAAGGTATGTATGGTGGTTAGGGTTTCAGGAGATGGCCCCTCATTTGGTTCTGGCGTCAATGACCACGGGACTACTCTAATAGTGGTCGCTCTTCAGGCGGTGACAGCGTGGTTTGAAATAGTGTATGCCGACTCAAAGGCGACGAGGTGGTCGCCAAGCACCATGACGACTAAAGGTGAGCGCCCACTATCAGATATATTCATGATAAACCAAAAACACCATTGAAGAGACTTATGTTAGAAACCAAAAACACCAAATCCCTTTTAATCGAGTCCAAAATTTCATAAAATCAATTCAAACGATCAAATCTAATAGCAATACCAACTCTTAAAAGCAAAACGCCCACTGAAAATACCAAATGAAAACACCAATTCTAAAACCCTAATTAATTACTCGGCTATCACCACACTCCATGTCAATAGAAGATAAGCTAATAATAGAAACTTAAGGATTTATAGGTTGCTATATAGGAGAAGTAATTCGGGTTTGCGGGTTTCCAGATATACTCTTCTTGACAACAAAGTATTCAGTAATAACCGGTTTGAATCAAACCGTTGTATGTACTAATGCCAGAGAAACTAGTTGGTTTGTTGGCCTGCAACAAAGCGTTACCATAAGGGCTTTTGGGAAAGCACAAAAGCTAGAGATAGCGAGGGCAACGTGTATCTCACATGGCCAGGGAGCACCTAGCGCCATGGCGTCAAAAGCCAGTGCTTTTTTAAACCAAGGGTTACAGTCGAAGGATCTACGGACGGCTTGGACAACTATCTCGTAAAAGTCACGATATCCACTTGGTTGACCGCCGGTTGTCCTCGGAGGTGGAAGCTTAACTTCTTGTTAGTCTTCTTCCCACGCTGAGTCTTGATTATTTTTTTCTCCTTGTCGATCTGTTGAAGTCTTTGTGATCCCTTGTTGTTTTACATGTACCACCGTTCCTCCAATTAACCTAAATTTGTAGTCCCACAGGAAACCCTTTTTTGTTTTAATGATTTTTTTAAAAAAAAAAATACTTTGCTTCCCTGCAGAGTTTATACTGGTCGATTGTAATTCATTTTATTTACCATTATAGACACAATAAAAAGTTGAATCTTTGATCCTCAACTTGCTTCCTTGAGAGCAACTCTACTGAGAAGTTCTCATCATGGAGTTTTCATCAAAAACAAATCAAAATAATAAAGAAGAAAAGAGAGATTAGAATGGATTTCTCAAAAAAAAAATTAATTACCTATTGAGAACTTCAAGTAACACTTGTCACTTTCTAATTGATTCAGTTTTTATTTGAAGATTAAAATTAATTCTATAGTTAAGTTAGATTAAAATACTAGTATTTTCTTAAAACATTAGCAGTGGTAGAGACTCTTATAATTTCTTTACAATAATTAAGTATTAATTTGATTATATAATCATTTTTTCAATTTTAGTCAAATGAATCAATGAGTGTTCAACACTTGTCATATAAGTTTATAGAAGTTACGAAAAAGTATGTTTATAAATATATTATCTCTCTTCTCTCTCATCTTCTATTTATTTTTTTTACTTATTTATTAGTGGAGACTATGATGTAGAGCACCATAGATGACCTTAGAAGGATTCTTATTCATAAGATTGCTAATTTTTTCGTACTTTAAATTATAGCCTCTCGCCTTTCCTATGATCTTGTTGTTCATACTCTTCTCCTTCTCATAAGAAAACTTCCTTATCTCGTGGTCCTTTTGTTCTAAGTTCTAACTCATCATTTATACATAAACTCTATCTAGCCTCATTTTATATTGATGAAATTATGATTAACATTCAATATATAACATCGATATAAATCTATATATCCATCAATATAGACGTTGATTTATAGATCCATCTATATAGCCGTGTCTCGTAATCTATGTTGCCATACATGATGCATATATATATATATATATATATATATATATATATATATATATATATGGAGACAAGAAGAGGGTGAGCACGCAGAGCTTTCGAGCACTATGTCACGGACTGATTTCTTCACAGCAATCAGGACGTGCGGCCTTAGCACCTTTCACCCTTGTGATTTGCTAAGTCAGCCTTTCGGACAAACCGATCAGTACTTAGAGAGAGAGGGACGTTTTTAGAGAGAACTTAGAGCTTTTAGGAAGTGTTTTCTTATGGAGTTTTCTGAATGAATTTTACAATGAGGCCTTACCCCTTTTTATACACATTCACCTCCTTAACGGATGGCTGAGATCAAACCGATCTAACGGATGAGATCATTACCTTCCTATGAAGTAACTTCACCCTGAAGTACTTCCCTCTTAATTTTCTTAACCCTTAAGATAGCCCTCATTATTTTACATTATCCTTACTTAGATATTTTACAAAGCAAAACACTTAAGTAAATACTAAGTTTCCCCGGGACCTTCTCGGCTCGTCCCGTTTCCGTTCCAATCCTGATGGGGCGTGACATCCTCCCCCACCTAAAGCAGTGACGCCCTCGTCGCCGTGTATGCCTTCAATGCCTCCCGGAACTGCCATAGATCGTTTTCCGGTTCCCACGTCGCTTCAGCCTCGGGTAGTCCCTTCAACTTGATTAGAAAATGGGTTTGCCTCGGGACTCCTTGCTTCCTTACCTCTTTGGACGCCAACACTTCTTCAAAGTCCTTGTCATAGGTCTTGGTCATGACTGGTGGTGCCATTTTTGAGGCGCCTCTATCTTGGTCGTCCTCATCAGCATGGTAAGGCTTCAGCATGCTCACATGAAAGACCGGGTGGATCTTCAATGTGTCCGGCAGGTTCAGTCGGTAGGAAACCTTCCCCACCTTTCCAACTACCTCAAACGGTCATTCGTACCTCTGGATCAAGCCTTTGTGTAGACTCCGGAATGCCTTGAACTGTTGTGGAAGTAACTTAACAAGGACAAGGTCGCCCACTAAGTACTCTGAAGGCCGTCGTTTCTCATCCGCCCACTTCTTCATCCGCTTTCGGGACTTCTCTAAACATGCTCGGGCAAGATCAGCATGTTCCTCCCACTGCTTAGCCATTATGAACGCCCCTGGACTCTTCCCTTCAGTCTTTGGTGTGGCCAAAGTATGTTGGGTTAACGGCTGTTGTCCCGTTGTAAGCTCGAACGGACTCTGTCCCGTTGCCTCGCTGCGTTGAAGATTGTATGAGAACTGGGCTATGTCCAGCAACTTGGCCCAGTCCCGTTGGTTGGTGCTCACAAAGTGTCAGAGATATCCCTCCAACAAGGCATTCACCCTCTCGGTCTGCCCATCTGATTGTGGGTGAAAACTTGTTGAAAAACTTAACTCTGTTTCCAGCATTTTAAACAGCTCCGTCCACAAACGTCCGGTGAATCGGGGATCCCGATCAATCACAATGTTCCACGGAAGTCCCTAAAATTTCACCACGTTCTTGAAGAACGCCCTTGCTGCCTCCTCCGCGGTACAGTCTCGACCACATGCCACGAACATCCCGTACTTAGAGAACCGGTCTACGATTACCAAGATGGATCCGAACCCTTCAGACTTTGGTAATGCGCTGATGAAGTCGAGCGAAACCGAGTCCCATGGTCGCTCCGGGATGGGAAGTGGCTGCAGCAAACCCGCAGACTGCTTATTCTCGGACTTGTCTTGTTGGCAAACTAGAAAAGTCTTTACATACAACTCCACGGTATCCCTCATCTGTGGCCAATAGTATCCAGCTTCAACAAGTGCCATCGTTCTTTTCTGTCCCGGGTGGCCCGCCCACCGAGTATCATGGCACTCCCGAATGATATCACGTCGAAGACTTTCCCACTTTGGGACATAAAGTCGACAACCTTTGGTGTAGAGTAGCCCGTTCTCTACCCAAAATCGATGCACCTTCCCCTCATTGGACAGCTTCACTAGCTCCTTGGCAACTGGATCACGCTCCAGCCCCTCCCGGATCCGAGCCATAATGGTCCCCTCGACTTGGCTCATGGTCGCTAGTTCCGCCTTCCGGCTTAGTGCATCCACCACTACGTTCACCTTTCCTGGCTTATACTCCAAGGTATAATCGAACTCTGCCAGGAAGTATTGCCATTTTGCCTGTTTCGGGGACAGCTTCTTTTGGGTCTGAAAGTAGCTCGTCGCCACGTTATCCGTTTTGACCGAAAAATGTGCTCCCAAAAGATAGTGTCTCCAAACTCGCAAGCAATGGACGATGGTGGTCATCTCTTTCTCGTGCACCGTTTACCGCCATTCCGTATCATTATGCTTGCGGCTCTCAAAGGCAACCAGATGTCCATTCTGCATCAGCACTCCCCCGATGGCAAAGTCAGAGGCATCCGTGTGTAGTTCAAAAGGAAAGCTGAAATCGGGCAAGGCAAGGATAGGTTCATGACTTACCGCCGTTTTCAGCTCCTCGAAGGCTTCTGGACACCGATCGGACCACTCCCATATCTTCCCCTTCTTGAGAAGGTTCGTCAGTGGCGTAGCCTTCCTCGAATATCCCTCGATGAACCGTCGATAGTAGTTGACCAGACCAAGGAAAGATCTCAACTCCGTCACCTTGGTCAGGGACTCCCACTCCATAATCGCCTTGACCTTCGGTTCATCCATCTTCAGCTTCCTATGCCCAATGATATGGCCTAGGAACTGAACTTCCTCGGTGGCAAACGTGCACTTTTCCCGCTTCACGAACAGCTCGTTTTCACGAAGAACCCGGAATACTGTCCATAGGTGATCTACATGCTCCTCCATCGAGTTGCTGTAGATGACAATATCGTCTAAGTATGCCACCACGAACCGATCCGAGTAGGGCTGTAGGATCTGGTTCATCAGAGTGCAAAACGTGGCTGGGGCGTTCGTAAGACTTTTCGAGAAGTAGATAGGTCCAAACTGCTCTATAAAATTCATCAACCACAGTAAGAAAGTAGACAGCTCAGTAGATTAGTGAGTGTGATATGGTCCCCAGACATCGCAATGAATAAGTTCAAAACATTCTTTAGTTTTATTTAAACTTTCATAGAAAACCTCTATAATCTGCTTGACTTCAAAACAAGTGTCACAAGGACTTGGAACAGCAGTTTTATTGGAATATAAAGAAACAGGTAAATAAGATGCACTAAAAACGAGGGATGTCCAAGCCTCTGGTGCCAAAGAAACAGATCAACTGAATGAGCAGACTTATCAGAAACTTGTACTCGAGCAGCCATAACATCTTTAAATTAATAAACCTCATCTCTCTCTTCACCTGCTACAATCATAATCCTCGTGAAACGATCCTAAACACATAAGGTATCAGTTAGAAGTGAAAAACGGTTGGTTTGATGAAGCAGCTTTGAAATCGATTTAAGGAAACAATTCAAATTCGGCACAAACAACTCATTGGATAGAACAATGTTATTAGACAGATGAAACACGCCGGTGTGAGTAGTGTAAGTTTTTTTCCGTCTGCAAATCCAACAGGACATGGCGGAATGGTGACTATATTTTGCAGAAACGAGAGCTCTCCGATCATGTGATGAGAGGCACTTGTATCCAATATAAGATCACCATAATTCCTACCGGTCAACCTATCAGAAGATTTTGTTTTCTCATTAATCATCTGGGTAAGGTCTTTCCATTGTTCCTCAGTGAAAGTTGTAAAAGTCGAAGAGTTTGAAGAAGTTGCATGAGCATTGTTAGCTCTAATCGTGTTGTTTTTGTTGCGATCAGAGTTAGAAGATCCACGACCATGACCTCCTTCTGCTCCTTTGTTTTCACCTCTGGTTGGTGGTGTTTCTTCCCACCAATTTGGAAACCCTACGAGCTGCGAACAGTTGGCTTTTTCATGACCACATCGGGCACAATGTGAGAAAGTGACTACGTGTCTAGAGTTTTTTGTCTTAGACAGTCCTTCTTGGCCACAAAACCGTTGGCGTTGTGTTTTACTTCCCGTTCCTTAGTCGAGGTAAGCCGTTGTTCTTCTCAAACTACTCTTGCATAAGCTTCACCAAGATCAATCGACGATTCTGTAGCAATAATACCTTGACAAACGATCCCAAACTGAGCTTCATCTAAGCCCATAACAAACTGATGTACCTTCTCTTCTTCTCTTTCTTTCTCATAGATTGCAGCAGTACTGAAACTGGAAGGCGGAAAAGGTTTGTAGGTATCAAGCTCTTCCCACATCTTAGCTAGTCTACCAAAATAATCCATTATTGTTTGACCGTCTTGCTTGCACGACGCGATTTGTTCTTTAAGATGAGTATTCGGACTTTGTTTTCCACCGAGAAACGTTTCTTTAAATTTTCCCACAACTTATGAGAATGGGTATGAATATCACTGTTGAATGAACACAAGCTTCTATGGAAGAAAGAATCCATCTAACGATCACTGAATTGACGGAATACCATAGCTCGTACTGAGGATCATCAATGGCAGGTTTAGGTATTGAGCCATCAATAAACACTAACTTTCTTTTAGCCATGAGAGCATAATCTGCTATGTAGACCATTCATTATAATTCTCACCTGTAAACATCACCACTGTTATCAACGCTCCTGAATTGTCGGACACAAACAAGGAGTATGGGGTGGACCTATTGCGGACGTTTTGCTCAACCTGAGACTTTCCCGTCGTTGTATCCTTACTTTCAGAAGACGCATCCATGTCAACCATGACTGTAAACTTTTGTTCTTACTAGAACAAGCTTGATTGACAAAAATGATTAGATCACAAAACTTTTATTGCTATGATACCATATAAACTAATGATAATATTATAAAATCTGAATAATATTGATATGAAAGACTTAAGCTTTGTTTGTTGTGAAGACGCCAAGACTAGCGTCAGCGATCAAAAATTAGAACATGAAACTGAATAAAGCTTAGCTGAATTAGTCGCAAAGATTGTTAAAGAACTCAAACGTAACAAACTTTAGGCCGCCGAAATTCAATAGCGTCAGCGTTTTAAGAATCCGGAGTCGACTTCTAAATGCCAGCGACTAGTTTCTCTTTCATCCGTTTTCCGTTTTGCCGTCGTTCGTGTTATTTTTGGTTGCCGGTCGCTGACGTTGCATCTCCTTTCCGAACAGGGCATTACATGAGTTTATATATGACAACGAGAAGTCATAAACCTAATGAGATTAGAAGAACATAATATGTAAATATTGTAAGATAATGACAACTATCTTTATCAATAGGATTCATTTTCCTAATAGAACACTCATTGATCCTCTTATAAGAGAATAAAGGAATCAAAAATATTTGTTGTAAGGGCGAATGCAAAATTGAAACGTGAGCCACAAACTTGATTTAGAAATAGAAATAAAAAGCGAATATAACTAAGTTTTGGAGTAAATTAAGTAAAGACAGAAGATGCCAAAGACCTACGAACCTTGTCTCAATAAACTTTTAATATTGTTTGGGATTTGATTTGATTCTCTGCTCACATTCCTTGGTCATGTGTTCGATGCACGCAATAATGCAATCGCGGTCCCCCCTAATCAACACGTTGGTTGGAAAGCCAACTTTTCCAGCATTGATCATCATTGACGTAAAGGTTACTGTTATGGTATTAGTATCTCCACAAAAAAAATATTTAGTTTTTTGAATTGCAATGCTTTGTTGTATCATTTACTATTTGGGTCATTAAGCAGTATGTAGTAATACCACATCCAAGGCCCAAACCCATTCATTAGTGAAAAGGTACCTCATGATTTGGTCCATGTAAAAAAAAAATCTTAAAGTTTACGACTTTCTCTTCTATAAAAAGGAACATTCCATCTTCCCTTTAATAAAAAGGGCAACTCTTAGATATTTCTCTACAGAGACAAAACATAGTAAATTCCAATGCGATTGAAGAGTCAGCAGCCTTCGACGGAGGAGAAGCCACAAGATCCACCGCGAGTCACCAGAGCACCGCCAACGACTGTGTTTTTCTTGAATCTTATACTCTTTTTCTTATTGATCCAACTACTAGTGAGGATTAGATTCGTGTGGAGCCTTAGAACGCATATCTACATCATTTCATCTCTCATATCAAGCTGAGGGTTTTTTGTAATCTCTGTCTCTTTCTATCACTCTCTCATCATGGTAGAAGTTTCTAGATTGATCATTCATACCTACATGTATCTATAAGCATACATATATTTGTTTTGCCTATATTTATTTACATTATACATATTATATACATTAATGGTTGTTTTGTGAAAGATATAAATATATTACTAGGTTGATAAACAAACATGGTCGAATGATTTTTGAGGATTGTATGCGATGATTACATCTTTTGGGATATGGCATGTGTGGGTGGTGTGTACGAGTTATGGAAGGGTATATCTGTTCCAGTGAAAAACGTTGCATCGTTTCTAGTTGGGTCATGCAAGGAACGGATGAGGTGGCATGATTAATCGTTGGAGCGGGCAGATAGCGTGCATGTGTGTGGAGTTGTGAATTTGGTGGCGTATCACACAAGAACCAATTTATGTAACATGATTGCGCGACGGTGTGAACTCACGGGGAAAAAATGAGGTGTTGAGCACTCACTCAAAAACATGAGGAATGCGGGAACCGAATGAGGTGGCATGGTCTCATGTTGACACTGTCTAGGTTTATCCTCGTCTCTTGTTGTTTGCTATTGCTTTAATGGATGTTTTAGTTAGATACTTATGCCATGTTGTGTGATGATTGATGGTGATTGATTTTGGGGCTCCTAAAGCTTCTCTCACTAAGTATTAGTCAATATACTCACCCCTCCTTTCTTTTCGGGTGACTTCAGTGAAGTGCAAGAATAGCCATCTCAGTGCAGTGCTAAGTTTTCAGGTTGTTGGGTTTTCATTAAGTTAGTTGATTTTAATACTTGATACTTTGTTTTAAATATTTCATATTTGTTTTAGTACAAACCATTACAAAGTGATCTTCGAAATAGATGGTTGACTTATCAGAAGGCGGTGATGGATTTTCCAAAGGTGTGCATCTACATCCTAAGGATAGAAGGAAAACTTGTTTTCCAAGGGATGAAGAGACGTATATGGATCGCTATCATTTTGATGATGCAAGCAGAAGAGTTAATAGGGAAAGGAGGTTAAACTTATCTCGCCACGATCAATATCAAAGGGATGGATAAGGAGCCCAACTTAGATACTATTTTGATGGTAACAGAGTATACTGATGTGTTCCTTGATAGGGGCGCCACCAGCTTAAGGTGATGTGTTTACCATAGAAGTAAAACGTGGTACGGAACCAGTACTGAGCCCTTGGTTATTTAATTAAACTTTAAAACCTTATTGCTTTAATGGATGTACTATGCTTACTTACCTTCTTAGTTTAAATTCCGGTTTAGGTGGTGTACTTGAATTCTCTAGACTATGATGAAGGGATTCTTTCTATTTTATCAATCAGGTAAATGCATTAAACTAATTGGTTCCCATGGAAAAATGTCTCGTGTTCATGTTAGTTCTATGGCTCTCTCGATGCAAGTGAAAGCTAGTTAGTACGAATGAAGCAAATGGACTGCTACTCATTGTATTTCCACAATCTGCTATTTGTTTGTCTGTCCTAACTCTTGAACATTCTCTGTTACTGCTCTGATTTTATCCTTCTTCAGGTTTGTAATATAATCAACGCGACTGAAATGATAAATATAGTGAACTTTAAAACTGGAATCACAGAATGAACCTAGTCTTAATTTCTTTGTAAACATTTAATTTATCTGTTCAGTGTTGTTGAACACATAATTTAACAAGTAGCATACAATCAGACTTTGACTGTAGAAGCGGAACCACTTCTAAGCCATTTCGACTTGAATGGAACTTTGCTTTCTGAAACGGGGCGTCTCAAGTTATTTTCAGATCATATTCAAAAAATATTAATCGTATGTTTGACAAACTAATGAAATAATTTTTAAAATTAATAATTCTGTTTGCTGTTTCTTTTTGAAATTATAAGTTTTAAATTTAATAATATATCTAAAAATTTAGATTTTTACTATAATGTATTTATATATTCTAAAAAAAATCTTATTTTTTTTTTTATATTGAGAATCTTGTTTGACCTCTCTATTTACATGTACTATTAGACGGTCATGTTCTCAAATTCATTTTCTCTTCTTGCATATGCGATCGTTTTTGCATGGCAGAGCCATGCCGGATTATTCAACCTTTGTGCGGTAGTTCTTATCGCTATAAACAATGGACACATCATAAAAAATATTATGAAGCTTAGTTTCTTCTTTCTCCTCTTACTTGAAACATATCATCATGAGACCTTACATTTGTTGTTTGCTGTAATACGGTTTGTTGATCAAAACTGATTGTTGGTATAACACTTGCTTTCTTACCATCAAATTTACATTCCTTTATACATAGGCCATGTTTGGCATGTCGACGCTGCAACAACCGGCAGCGACCAAAACTCAAAACGTGTAACTGAAACTTTTTCTTCAGCTTAGTCGCAACAATCATTTAAACTGTTAGATTAGACACACTTTGGATCACCATAACTAACAAAGTCATCATTTCAGAGCTCTGAGATCAACTTTTAGTCGCTGGGATTTGTTTTCTCTCTCATCAACTTATCATTTTGTCGTTTGTGTCAATTCCCGGTCGCTGATTGCTGCCGCGTGTCATTATACCAAACAGGGTAATAGTGTTTGAGATATTTTCCAACTTTTATGTTGCAGTCTCTCCCTTTCAGTCTCTCCCTTATATATATTATCCTTTTAGTTGAACACTCTCATATTTTGAAATGAGAATGTCCAAAGGAGTCTTAAAAATTGTTTTATTGGGATATTCAAGATATAGAGTGCAATACCTAATACATCCATCCAGAACCATTTACATAAACCTAACCATTTACATAAAAGTACAGCTATGCTTTTCAGCTACACTATTATTTTATTGAGAACTAAGAATTGTGTACTGGATACAATTTCTAATTTCTAGAGAAATTTGGCAAAAGGCCTGACATGTTATCTCCTTTCATCATACATGTCATAAAATTCATCTCCAAAAGTTGGAACGTCACAAGATATACAAATTTATAATTATTTCAAGAAACTTTGTATTTCTTGTGGCTCATTTTTTAGTGTGTTTAGCTTGTTTATCCTTAATGCAATTTATACACATTTCATTGTTGGTAAATCAAGATTTAAAATAGTTTCATTTTTTACCAACCTTTAAATTATTTTATTGGAAATATATTCACCTCTTTTATGCCACAATAGATACTTATCATTAATACATGTTTTAAACTTTAATTTTATTTTAATGTGCAGAATTAGATGTGTTTTAAAAGGTTGATCAGCCAATGTTAACTAATATTGGGCATTAACTTATATTCAAGAAATTATTCAATTAGAGTTCAAATAAATTAAAACAATCATCTATTTAAGTCAATTTAAAACCTAGTCATCAAATTTTCTTAATGAAACTATTTATGGTAAATAGATGGAACACAAAGTGTTTGGAACAAAATCCACTATTCATAATTAGGGTGCCAATAGTTTCATCTAACACTTTGTCTCTGATTCCCATAAATAAGTAGTTTTCACTTGAATTTATAGTTTTGATCATAAGGAATATATGCACGGAATTAGTTACATGTACATTAGCACAATTATCTATCCACTGAGTTTCAGAAGAAATGTTATAAGATTAGATTTAAGAAAACCTTACAGAACTTAAAAGGTTACCCTTCTTTTCGAACTTTTTTTTTTATTGCAATCTTTCTGAAAGTGTCCATACTGTTTCATATGTCATTTTTAATGATACTCTTTTATGACTTACTGAGGTCTAGATCGTTAAACATATTTGGCAACTTTAATAAATTTACTACCAAGCCTACCCTCCTATTAAACCATTTTAAAAGCCAATTCATACAATTTCCATTTTACATAAGTGGCGTAATAATTAACTTGGAATGGTGCATACTGAGAAGACAACGAATTTAGAATAAATTGGACAAGAAACGAATATTCGACATTCATTCCTAAATTCTTTAATTTAGATGAAAATTGGTCATTTCAATGCAATGTTTATGCATACACCTTATGTCATTATTCTTTTTGTTTGTAAGATCTGCCATAAGTTTCTCAACTAAGAATTTACTTGCGGTCTTAAACCGTTATTCTATATATTTAAGATATCTTTAGCTTTTTCAGCTGTCATAAGGAAAGTTTTAATGTTTCTAGTTACTGATCTTGAGATCATAATGTTTAATCTATTCAATTCACCCAAGCTTTATGGAAATCTTTTTCGTTCTCATTACTATCCACTATCAATGAATTGACTCATCATTACGGAGTGTCAAATTCAAGTATAGTACTTTTAATGTGAATTCAACTTTCTCTTTTCATTCTGAAAAATTGGTTCCGATAAAGATTAGAATATAAGAAACCATCTCTGACAAACTTCAAACAAAAATATATAGTTTTTAAGATATAACAAGTTTACATTCGGCTTTTAAACATAATCAACACATACATTTATTGAATACATATGCCAAGAAATTTGTTGTTCATGTGGGTAGCAACCATATTTCCATAAATAATAATATGGTATCCGGAAAACATTTATGAGTATTATATCGAATTACTGAAGCTAAGTTATGTGTGGATATACTTAGTATACACAATACAATCACTATAAGTTATTTTATCATATTTTGAGTTTATAGTCTACATGTGGGTAACTAATTAATACTCAAAGATCAAATACTTATTTGAACGAATGTTTTCATATTGTAAATCATTTTAGAGTAAAGTCATTGTTGTGATATCTAAACTCTAATTTTCACTTAATATGAAAATATTGTTTTCAAAAATCATGCACACATCACTTAATTAAAAAACGCAATTTTGGCGAGAAAATACGTTTTTGCGGTCTTTGCTGAGGGAATACATTTTGGGCGTGTTTTTGCGTTTTTGGCGAAAAATGTAATTTTGTAGTTTTTACGGAAAAATATGTTTTGATGTTTTAACTCGAAAGTGAGTTTTTATTCTGGCAAGGAAAAAAAAAAGTTTTCTTATTTTTTTGTAAGAAATGTTTTATTGTGGTTTTAGCGAGAAAAATGTATCTTTTATGATTTTAGAGATTTTTTTTATTTTTGTGGTTTTGAAATGAAAAATGTATTTTTAAGGAAAATATATTTAAATTTGAATATAATATTTATTATAGTATATTTAAATTCGCTATTTTTTATTTAGATATATTCATCTTCATCCAAATACACCAACTAAACTCATTTAAATGAGCTATCTGAATAATTTTATTTTAGACTAAAATTTAAAAATTTAATTTGATAGATCATTCACATGATTTGTAATTTTAAATCTAAATCAACAACAATTTTATCTCCATCTAAAATATCCATCTAGATTGGAAACGAACGAGCACCTGCTCGCAGAAAAAAAAACATTCGATCCAAAAATTAGCAAACACAAATATGTGGTAATGCACCTTTCAATATGAAAGGCAATAATATAGCTAGGACTTTTAATAGGCACCAACTTCGTCTTTTCTTTTTAGTTAAATTAAGAGTAACCAAATTAGTTGTCTCACCTTTAACTAACTTTATTTACCAGAAAAAAAAAATTACAAATCTACAATAAGTTTGATATCATTTTGCATATTTACTTTTAATGAATGACAATTTTCAAAAATATTTTAATTTTTTGATGAAAATATACTTAATTATTTTTTAAAAATATTTATAAAAAATTATAAATTCAACATCACCCCTTTAACATTAAACCTTAAACAATAATCATTAAAATATAAACTCAAATATTAATATATTTTTAATAATATGTATTTATACAAAATATTATTTAATTTATATTATTTTTAACAATTTCTCGAAAATAACTTAACCCATATAACCAGATACTACCATTGATCAAGTTGACGGCGTCTTAAATTTGGATTTTGACTTTTGTACTTGTTTATATGGTTAACATTTGTTTAATGATATGGTTAGTGGAACTCTGTGATGTCAGACCTAATAAAACGTTAAAAACAGAGAGAAAAATACTTTGTTGATTAAACTAACCTTACCAAACTGACATCAGGTCATCAAATAATCAATCCTATTACAAGTAGTCAATTTGTATCAAAGAAATTTAACAAACACAGAAAATTGTTCAAAAGGGATCGCGTGATGATCACGTGGAGATATTGGTCAAACAGAGAAATTCAGTTGGAAAGAAATTAATTTGTACGTTCCACCGACTAGGCGACAGCTGCATCTGACTCAGCGCCTCATGTTGACTTAGGGGCTGACTGGTGTAACCGCAGCGGTTGCGTTTGCGACTGCGGGTGTTTGCGGATACGGGCGGTTGCGGTTTTATGTGTTATTAAGAGATTTGGACGACTGGTAAAGCGGTTAAAAATTGTTGCGTTTGCGGGATATTTATGACTGGTTAACTACTAAATGCAGCAGTAGTTAGATAATAAATTAACAATATTTATATTTTATATAATTATAATAATATTAAAAATCATATTATTATAATAAATATAAAAATTCTATTTATAAAATTATACTATTAAATTATTTTAAAATTATAGAAATATTTTTCTTCAAAGTTTTATAATATAAATTACAATATAATGTATATATTTTGGTATTTTATTATTTAATTTAAATTTTTAATTGATTATTTTTATTTTTTTATTATTAGTTTTTTTGAAAAAAAAATATTTATCCTCCCGCAACCACCCGTAACCGCAAACGCTAGCTGGAACCAGCTTTTGAATTTTAGAGGTTTATAGCGGTTTGAAGCGATTTGAAGTGATTTATTGCGTTTTGTATGATTGTTACAAAACGCCAACAGCCGCTACCAACCGCAAAAGCTGCGTTTGCGGGTGGTAGCGGGAAAACCAGTCAACCCCTTAGTAGTCATTTATTATATTTATTTACTAGGCTAAAACCTGCACAAAGTGAATTACTTTTTAACCATATTTTAAAATATGTATCATGTCAATCTATTATAAAATTGTTATATTTTAGTAGATTATTTTTTAAGGTTTATTATTAAAGGAGTGTGGTTGAGTTTCAAAATTTTTTTATAAATATTTAATTAAATTTATTTTTATTATAAATTTAAACTACTTTTGAAAATAGTTATTTATTAATGGTAAATTTAAAAACTAGTATCAAATTTGTGGCAAAACTGAAATTTCCAACAGTGATCAACATATTTCTCTAAAAATTCTAAAAGTTTTTCTAGTGATAACACATATAACTCATAAGTTGTAATGTTTCTCAAATAATATATAAGAAATCATTACATATATGAATTTTTGATACTATTAAGAGAAATACGCTAGGATATGAATTTTTGTCATAAAAGTAGTTTTTAGGAAAAAAAATAACTAAAATAAATTTTATTAAATAACATAATATACTTTTATACTATGGTTAACTAATTTAGACTCGAGGTTTAGAGTTATGTGTGCAATTTTAGTGGTGAGTTTAAAATTTTTACAAATAAATATTAATTTTTTCAAAAAAAATAATAATATTTTGATTATTTATTTTAAAATTTATTTTAATGAAAAAAAAATTAAAAATAATATTTGAGAGAATTATCCTACTATGAATGTCTTTATATTTCATTTTAAACATCCGATAGACAATAGTAGTAGTCTTCATTCAAAGATACGAAGAAACCAAAAGCAGAAGAAAATATATATTTAAAATAAATTGAAGATTCTTTCCTTCACATAAAAGAAAGAAACAAAACCAAAAACCCCAACATCGACTTTTATTACAAAACCTTTGATCTCCACCTTCACTTTTCTACTACTTCGTTTAAGACCAATATGGAAGACTTCAGATCCAGATCGTACGGTGACGGAAGAACATCAGACCGGAGATCTGACGGTCCAGGTTCATTCGGCGTTAACGGTGGTAATGGTATGCAAGATCTCAGGTCTTACAGCACTTCCTACACCGATCACCCGACCCGGGTACCCGAAGATAACCCGAATCCGAAGAAAGGAAAATCATCGTCTTCTTCATCTTCTTCATGGGGATTTGTGGATCCAGATATAAAGAGGAAGAAGAGAGTTGTGAGTTACAGAGCTTACACTGTTGAAGGTAAGCTTAAAGGCTCTTTCAGAAAAAGCTTCAAGTGGGTTAAAGATAAATGCAGCAAGTTGCTCAACTAAACAAATCTGCTTAAGATTATAAAACTTTTTGTGGGTTTAATCTTTTTAACTCGATGCTTTCGATTTAGTTTATACCTTATTATCATTATTTGTATGTGCGTGTGTGTTCAAATCTCTTAATTTGTTATAGTGATTGTGTAGCAGAAAAAAACACAATAATAATAATAATATAGATATGCTGTTATAGATGAAATCTTTAGATTGATAATAAAATGAGAGAGTGATTATTAACTTTGACATATTCTAAGATTAATTAGGATATGAATGTTTTATATAGTTTTTGTTGGTTGCTCATTTGTTTATCACTTTAAACATCAATAATGTATTAATAGGATAATTATCATGTTTGATCAAGTAGTTTCGTTTTCATATTATGGGGGGTGTCTAATGTTACATGATCTAGTATCTTGTAAAAACAATTTATTTAATTCTACTTTTAGTGGTATGTTCCAAAGAAAATCTGCAATACTTCTCCTTTTTCTGGTTAACAATTTGCAATACCTCTTACTAAGTTTAGAGGATTTTTATATTATTTTGGTAGTTGTTTCGTTTTATTATGCCAGTCCAACTAAAAATTATGCCAAAGTGTTAAGTTACTTAACCCAACTTTGTTGTTAACTTAAATTACTCCTTTTATTGTTTTAAAAATCTATATTTTAGAGTTTTTATATATTTTAAGAAAAATATTAAATTTTGATTATAAATGAATTGTTTTATGTCATATGAATTGTCTTTTCATGATTGTTATTTTCACAATTTTTATTCAATCAAAATTTCATACGTAATTAATTTTTTTCTAAATTCACAATATATTATATTATTATTATCTAAAAAGTATTTAAAATATAAAAATATATTTATAGTTTTGTAAAATAAGGATAAAACGGAAGGAATATATTACAATAACATCTTTTTGTTAGTGTTTGACTGAGATTTCTTTTCTCCATGGTTAGTTAAACATATTTATCGTTATTGAAAATAATATTGATAACCTTCTAAATTTTGAAAACAACTCAAAGTACACTGACGACATCAGAACCGGAGTGTACCGGTAATGAAACTAGACCCTGAGTAAATATATCTGAACTTTCACCATATCAAGTTGCATGCACGCCTTTCCAAATACTATCATGGTATCCATCACCATCGGAAGGCTGTTCTGTCTCGTCATCTTCCTCTATAATCATCCAGTATGCTTCCAAAATCTTTACAACCTTTTCATAGATCTTATATAGTTGTCAATCTTTTCAAGCCAAACCAATTTTAAGACCTTCTAAATTTGAAATTTGTTTGAATGAAAAATGCTTATCCTAAATTTGTATCTTGAAAATCACAAAGTACGCATAGTTTATAATGTGGAAAAGTTTAAACGAAGTTAATAACCATAAAAAATTGTAAAGATATATGAACCACTACAAGAAAATTCAATATTTAATTATATTGGAAAAACGCTATGTAACGTTACGATAATATTATTAGGTGCGATTTATCATCGACCGCGATAATAGGTCCACTCCTTAAAATAATGTTTTTTGGTTGTACAACGGTATTATAATATATTATAACACTTTTTAATACGTAATTATTAATAGCATGTCATTTTTGTTATTATTTACCTTCAATTATTTATTTATGAAATTATTTATGTTTAGTTAATAATTTTAAAATAAAAGCGTAAATTAGAAATTAATTTATGATTAAATCTATTTATAAAATTGAAATTTGGTATACATGGTTTATAAAAATTGGTTTATAATAACAAAATGGTTTATTAACTAACCTAGCTAAACCAATTTACTATAGTTAAACCTATCTAAACCTAATACAGCCTCCAAACCACGTTTTTCTTCAATCTCCGCCGCACTCAAGCTTATTCTTCTTATTTGTTTCCATTACACCATTCTCCTTCACCAGAGTTTCTCCACCTTCCTCTAATACATCCAGACTCTTGCTCTCGTTCCTTCTCCTCTATTAGTTAAACAACAAGACAACCGTTAACCACACAAATACCTAACTTGCAACGTAAAGAACGTTTCATTATCAAGCTTTAAAATTACAAACCATGTTTATTGAGGAAGCGGCGTCCATTGATATGCTTCCAATTATGTTCCTCTGTATTGTTGACAGTATAACAGCTTTGAACTATAAAACAAAATAAGCCAATAACCAAATTCATCAAATCTCTGAAACACAAAAAGATAAGCTCAAAATTTGGTAAGAATAAAATCTCTTGTGCATAACATTCGCATCAAAACAAGACCTTACTTCGCGATTTGTGTTCACTCAAAAGAGACTGCAAGTAGTTTGAATGAGACGACCAGGTGTTACTCGTACAATAAACGACTTGCCGTTTTACTGTTATGCCACCGCAACTCGGCTCCTCCGTCTATCTCCAGTAACGAAGAAGAGAGGAGGTAAGTGAAGCGGAATATGGCGACGGTGGCTATTGCTCTGATTTCTTCGACTGACGGAGACAAAGTGGAAGATGACAACGGCGGAGATGGAGACCATGGTGGCAGGTCGAGATCTAAATTTGGAGTGTAAGATTTTCGAGGCTAATTTGGAGTTTAGGGGGTAGAGTTAAGTTTGGAGTATGTTGTTTGGAGTTTGGTTTTAAAATTTTAGATTAAATATTAAAAATGATTAATTTTCAGTTTAAAATTACAAACTCAAGATTAAATTTTGAAAAGATTAGTGTTTTACTGTTAATTTTTAGGTTTAAAAGTGGTATTTTATATATGGTTTGAAGTAAAGTATTTAGGGTTTGAGTAATAGGAAATATGGTTTGGAGTTATTGAAACTGCTTCAAAATTTTAAAGTATTAAAATTTGAATTTAAACTAACGATTCAAGATTAAATAAGAAAAATATTTGAGTTTTAGGGGTT
This sequence comes from Moricandia moricandioides, assembly GCA_905132885.1. NCBI lineage: Eukaryota > Viridiplantae > Streptophyta > Magnoliopsida > Brassicales > Brassicaceae > Moricandia > Moricandia moricandioides. The sequence continues at coordinate 26,820 of CAJHQQ010003569.1, forward strand.
ATGTTTAAAGTTTACGTTTTAGGGTTTAAGGTTTAGTGTTTTTGGAGGGTTAACAAATGAAATAGAGTGAGAGGAAAAGTGAAACAAGGATTAAAGCAAAAATGAAATTATCTTCCCGTCTTAATTATGCATAGCATTTCAAAAATGATAGTGCTATGTATACTACGTTTCTAAAAATCATTTGTAGAATTAAAATCGAACCAACCAAACATAGCGTTTGCATTTTAACAAATGCTATCTAAAACTAAGGTGTATGTCAATCATAGCATAAAGACAAAATATACTATCCTTTAGTGCTATCAAAACTCTGATTTCTTGTAGTGAACTCATACTAAACCATGCTCGCATCAAGTCGAGTCAAGATAAACTCAAGCTTAAATTTGGTTTAGGTGCGGATTCACATATATAGATATTGTTCCAACAATCTATGCTAACAAAAATCATGAAATGTATTACATTGACGACTCTGTAGGAGCAGGAAAACAGCATTGAAATAAATGATAAGATATAAAGCGATAATAAGGAAATAGACGAAACGAAAGACAATATGAAAATGTTTCCATAAACGAGACCATGGAGTCGAGATATGATATCTTTTGTCTTAAGTGTGATGTGTCATAAGAAAATTAGGAGTCCTAGGATAAAATCATGATAGACTTTTATGCGGTACTCGTGAACAGTCTCTGCAAACTACAATGCTACAAAACACTCTTGAAACATAGACTTATGTTTAGTGATTTTTTGTTGGAGAAAATAGTTTTCAGAAAATGTGAATGAATGAGAGGCGAGTTGTATATACATAGGAAGCAGAGAAAGATGTTCATCTAGCTTTGAGAGATTGTGCGGGAGTGGTATCTGATAATCTTGGTGAATATGCTTAACTCAAGAAATGTGGAAGCAGTTGCAACCACGCCAAAAAATCACGCAAAAGTTGTTCACTTTTTATTTTTTTCTGAAACAAAAAAAACTGTCTAAAAATCTCACAGAAAAATACTTCAAAAAGAATATTTTGTATTGGTCCTCGGAACATCTTGTAAGACGTATTCAAGTGTAAAATGAATGATTGTATAACCAAAATATTTTACATTTTAAATAACAAAAACTTTCTAAAGCATTATATTTTATAATAATAAAGAAGGAATATAATTTTGGAGATTATTATTGGATTTCTAAGCATTAAATAAAGTTGAAAATACTAATATAAAGCTTATTTATTTTGAGATTTTGTGAAATTCTGCAGAAAATTGGATGTAAAAGAGTTCCCATTCTCTTGTAGTGTTGTCTTGCATTTTATATTATTTAAACATTAATTTTCATCTCATTTAGTTCATTTATATTTCATTTAGGAGTATATGTATTGCATTTGCATGTGCATTTCATGTTTTGGAGCGGTTTTATGGGTTTTGGAATGGATTAAGCCACAAAGCGTTGAACAAAAAAAAGCGTATTATGAAGAAAAATTGGGTTGTATAGCCTTCAAACACTTTATAATTCACTCAATAACCAATTATCCTAATACACCAATATATCGTACGTCTTTTATATAATAATACTAATTTTCTCTTTTTCATAATTGGTAAAACCTGCGAATAAAAAATAAATTAAAACAATAATAACTACCTAACAAAAATCCGTGACTTTTAAGATTCACATAACTTGTAAAAGTGAGTAGTTTCTCTTCCATTATGGATTCACTGTGTGACCACCAAAACCATTTCTGGAGTAGCTTTGCCTAGGAGATGACCGTTTGTTCGGTGGACTACTAACGTGAAGCTTCATTACATCTGAAATCTATGGAGTTGCCTACAACGATAACGGTGCCACGGCGAAGTTCGTCAACTCTTCCTCAATCTCCCTAACTTCTTTGTTTTACTAGGCGGTTATATGTATTATTTTCACTGATGTCGTCAGATACACTTATGTTTTGTCGCCGTGCTGACCCATAATTGATCGGAGAAGATGAACTGTTTTTGTTAAATGGTGTTATATTCTATTATATGAATATAGAATAGAAATGTAAAACAATATGTATTATGTTTATTCTATTCATGTTATGTAATACGATATATGTTGTTACTATACTATTTTATCATGTTTTATCTATTTGACGATTAATAAAGAGTGTTTTATTTGGTTTAGAAATATAGTTTGTAATTTTCTTAAGTTATAACAATCGTTACACGTTTTTGAACATGAAAAAATCATATTATGATCCATATTGTATAATTTAATATTACATAATAAAACTTAATGTTACATAAGATTATGTGTTTTTTTTAGATTTTGATATTTGAGTTTAAGGTTTATATTTGGGTTTAGGTTTTAGGGTTTAGTATTTAGAATGTGAGGGGTATGGTTGAGACGACATTAACTTCTAACATGCAATCTTAGACATTTCATAATTTCACCAATATGTTGTACACTAGGCATTTTGTTTTATTCTATTTGAGTTTGGAGTTTATATTGGGTTCATGGTTTATATTTGGGTTTAGGGTTTACTGATTAGTGTTTAGGTTTAGTGAAGGGTTTAGTATTCAAAAGCTGAGACTCAGTTTAATATTTAGGAGTTGTGTGTGAGTTTAGAGTCCTAGACTATTTCAGTGATATAGAATACATTCTTTACTAAAAATCTTATTTTATCTATTCATTTTACTGTCATTCAGTTACATGATCATAATTTATATTAGGGTTTAGGATTTAGTAATTAGGGTTTAAGTTTAGTATTTTGCAGTTGGGGTTAGAATAATGTTTAGCATTTAAGGATTCTTCTTTCACATGAGATAATTTAGGTTCTCCTGAACATATATTATTTGTAATATATTTTACCAGGTAACTGCAAATAGGAAAGGTATAACCGTCTCATATATGTAAATGTTAGAGTATTTATTATGTCAAAATCAATGTCTTTTACTTAATTACAATTCCAAATTTAGTTAGATAACAAATAAGCCTATTATGAACCCAAGACTGCTTTACCTTTTTACCAGTAAATTAAATTTCGAAAATACAGGAAAAAGAGATTGTCGTTTTTCTATAAAAGTGCTCAAATACTTCGGACTACTAATTACATGTCATTCTATTTTTATTTTATTTAATTAAATTAAATTTTTCTCTCCGCCGCTCTCGCAAATAGGGTTTTAAAAGGGTTTCAGTCTTATCCTCCGTTTCATCCGCCAGAAGATGAGCAACGACAAGGACAACAACTTGAACATGTCCGATCTCACATCCGGTATGTATACTCCTCGAACGACACCTGCTTCTATTTGTCATTTTCTTCTAAATTTATTGAAAAAACCTTCTCTTTTTTTTTGTGTAGCTCTTAACGAGGAAGATCGAGCAGGCCTTGTGAATGCTCTCAAGGTCAGTTTTACTTGATTCATAGCAAAGGACTTTAGTTTTGAATGTTGTTTTCCCTTTACAGAGTTGTGTAACCTTTAGTAGCGAATAGCGATTCATGCTTTTGCTGATTTTGATGTGACTAAAAGCAACAGACTTTAGTTTAAGGGATTGTTGTTCTGTCTGTTTATGCTTGTGCTCTTACTGATTTTGTGTGTGTTTGCAGGACAAATTGCAGAATTTGGCAGGACAACACTCGGATGTCCTTGAGAACTTGACTCCCATTGTCAGGAAGCGTGTCGAGGCTCTAAGGGAGATTCAGGCGAGTCTATCTTCTTCCACCTAGATGAACATGGACCTCTTCTTTTAAATTAGTGATCTTGGATCTTGCACTGTGTGCTCTGATCTGATTAGCTTTTTGTGGAGTTCTAAATCTTATCTGTTTCCTTTTTGCATTGCAGAACCAACATAATGAAATTGAGGCCAAGTTTTTCGAGGAGAGGGCAGCTCTAGAAGCTAAATATCAAAAGTTGTATCAGCCTTTTTATACCAAGGTAATTGAAATGATTTGTGATCACATGATACCTACTTAGATCAATTCTTTTCTTACGTGATTATACCTACTTCCATCAGTATTGGTCTTTAGATCCTAACTTATTATTGGAATAACACTAGTAAAGTTTCAATAAGATTATTGATGGTTCTGCTTTTCTAACGTGATGATCACATACAGCGATATGAGATTGTGAACGGTGTGGTTGAAGTTGAAGGTGCACCTGAAGATGTAAAAACAGAACAGGGAGAAGATAAAGCTGCTGAAGGTGGGTTATCAACTACTTACACTAAATACTGGTTATGTGTTTTAGCTTTTCCAGTGGTGGTGAAATATTTTTTGATGAACATATGTTTCTTTGCAGAGAAAGGAGTACCGGATTTCTGGCTTATTGCACTGAAGAACCATGAAATAACTGCTGAGGAGGTTCGTTACTGGGATACTCTTTTTCTTTTTTGTTTTATGAAAAGACAATTCCCTTTATCTTGATGTTTTTTTTGTTCCCCAATGATTTTAGATTACTGAGCGAGATGAAGGTGCTCTTAAGTATCTTAAGGATATCAAGTGGAACAAGGTTGAAGAGCCAAAAGGGTTTAAGATTGAGTTTTTCTTTAATGAGAACCCTTACTTCAAGAACACTGTCTTGACCAAGACATATCACATGATTGATGAAGATGAGCCTATCCTCGAGAAGGCCATCGGGTATGATCTTTTGCTGTTTTATCATGTATTTGATTTTTTGTTTGTCTTATTGATCGTTAAATTATTGTTCAGGACGGAGATTGAGTGGTATCCTGGAAAATGTTTGACTCAAAAGATCCTTAAAAAGAAGCCAAAGAAGGGATCCAAAAACACAAAGCCGATCACTAAGACTGAGGACTGTGAGAGTTTCTTCAACTTCTTCAGACCACCTCAAGTTCCTGGCGATGACGATGATATTGATGATGAATTGGTATGACCATCCCCGAAAGCAGTTTTTTTTTTCTTTGATTTAGCGCGTCAAAATGTGTTAAAATGTTAACCTGGTAATTTATTATTGCAAAGGCTGAAGAACTCCAGGCAGAAATGGAGCATGATTATGATATCGGGTTTGTAACTTTGTATTCAGTCTTCAGATCTCATTGCTTTTTTAGTTCGGATTTAGGAGTTGAATGTGTCCATTGTTTATCATGTAGATCAACCATTAAAGAGACAATCATCTCGCATGCTGTGTCATGGTTTACTGGTGAAGCTGTTGACGTAGATAACCTTGAGATGGATGATGATGATGATGATGATGATGATGATGAGATTGATGAAGATGATGAGGAGGACGAGGAAGATGATGAGGAGGACGAGGATGATGAAGAGGAAGAGCAAGGAAAGAAGAGCAGAAAGAAGGTACTATGTGGTTAAAACTGCAGTTTCTCTAACATAAAACTAAAACCTCGAAACAGATGTTAGTGGTTTCTATTTGTTTTGTTGCAGCCATCAGCTGTGCAGAAGGTGTAACAATCACTCAAAATCTCGACCTTATGATCTCTTGTTGGAAACTGATTTCTATTTGTTTTGGGCTGTTGATAACCTGAGACTCTTTTTTGTGAACAGAAGTCTGGAAGAAGTCAACTTGCGGAAGGTCAACAAGGTGAGAAGCCACCGGAGTGTAAGCAGCAGTGAGTAAACTTCTTAGGCGAAGAAGATTGTCTTATTTATGAAGAAGAGTCAGTTTTTTTTTGTTTCTTAATGCAGAGTCGTGCTCCATTTTATTAATATGAGTATATCAAGTTTTGGGTGGTGGTTTGCTTCAAAAAAAATTTGGTTCTTTGGTTTGGTTTGGTTTGGTTTGTCTGTTTTTTCATTTGTAATGTGTTTTCCTATGAACTGGTTTGGGGAATAGTATTTTTCAATTTTTTTCGTTTTTGGTCACAATTTATATATTGCGAGTTCTTTTATTTTTGGCCATTAAGGTAAATTTATTCTTAGACCATCTCTAATGATTCAATTTAATTTTCTTTTTAAAATAAAGTAATTCTTTAATTAAGTTGGATCCTATCCAATGATACTTTATTTTAAAGTAGAAAATAGAATAATGAAAAAAATTACTTGATAAATAAAATACTCATTTTTAACTTTATTATAGAATGAAAAATAGAGTATCGTTGGAGTATTTTTACTATAAACTATATTCTCTCCGTTACAAAAAAATCCATGTTTATAAAAAAATTTTGTTTTCAAAAAAACAATTTTTATATTTTTAATGTGTTAATTAGTGGTAAATTGTAAATTTTAAAATGTTTATTAAAATTTATTGATTAAAAATTATAGGAAATAATTAACTACGAAAAATTATGCATTGAAAACTTAAATATTAGCATATGTTTTCTTAATTAGTGTGAAAATTTTAACATATACATCAGTTTGAAACAAAGAAAGTATTTTAGAGTTGAAAATATAGTAGGTTGGAAATCAGTTTGGAAGGAAAAAAGTGTTCACTTATGTGTCCATCTAACCTTTCCGATCAAAAAATCAATTGAACGTTTTACAAACTCTTGATACTTTAAAGGAATCTTTATATGTAGGGGAAAACAAAAAATTTCACTAGATATTTCAATTTTTTTAAATCGAATTTGTAAAATTTGGAAAGAGCACAACAAAACTTGTGTGTGTATTCGTCGACAAAAAAACTTGTGTGTATTCATTTGTAATAAAAAGGAAGGATGTTTTGTATGACTGAAGAAAAGAAAGACGCGTTTACTTAAATAAAAGATCTTCCTTTTCTTGGCGGAAAAAATTATTTATTAAATTTAAAGATTTAAACAAGTCGTCGTTGTCTCCTTGAAAGCAAAAAAGAAAAAAAAATCACTCCATCTCGAGGTCAACTGTCACAGATCAATAACACGTTAACTAGGTTGAGCAACAGTCTTGAGATTACAATGCCTTCGCCTATACCACCTCTTAAGCTCTGAATCTTGGTTACAAATATATTCATGAAAAAGGATTTTTTTTTTAAATGTGTTGCAAAGAATAAAGGGAGGTCATGGCCGTAATGGTTATTTCTTGGAGGGGTTACATACGGTCTCGTGGAGTCGTTCAGGACCATACAGCAAGGAATGATCTGTTATTTTCATCATGAAATAACCAGTTGTATATGTTTGTACATGCTTTCTTTCCAGTATGTATATGTATTTGTGTTGAATTTTCAATTAGTCCAAGGCACATCTGCAATCAAGACGACAATGCTTGGAAATGGAGCCAAGAAAGCTGAATACAGTTGAAAATTTGGACATTCAAAGGCATTTACGATAACCAAAGATCGATCTATGTGGGTCCAAAGCCTAGTTCCATGGCTCAAGGGTCTCAAAATGGCTTCTATGTCATTACACCTCTCTTGCCAATCCCTAATGGACCAAATAGGTGAGTACTTTCTCTCTCTCATGAGCAAACCAAATTTAAATTTCTTTCGTGTTGCTTGTATATATGTTCATGCGTTCTTTATTTATGTGTTTGGATGCAATATTATTGGAGATTATTTGAATAAAATTTCGCCTAACTGTTTTTTCATCTTTTGTTTTGTCACTAGTACGAAGTCATATGTTCTAGTAAACCGCGGATGGATTCCTTTGGATTGGGAAGAAGAGTCTCAGGTATCTGTAGAAGCTAATATTGTTGTTGGTACCGCGAATGATAATGGTTCGAAAAGAGCTAATAAACTACTCTCCTCTCAGCTATATCCCTTGTCAATGCTCTGGTATAAGCTTAACCACTCAATGATTGCTAAGCTTGGCTTTGAATTCACTAACTCAAAATTTACATAATCTTTCATTGCATATCAAAAATCCTTAAAAAAAGTTTTTATGAAATATCTTAGTATGAGCAAATCTCTAAGGCTATGCATGTGGAAGTGGTTGGTGTACGTAGTTAGGAAAAGTGAAACTCCAGGCATTTGGTATTCTCTAGCACATTATCTAGCTTCGCTTGCGTAGTTCTTCCTTGAGGTTCCTAAGTTACCTCCTCAAGCTAAGGGATTTGGTGAAAACGCGATCTATGTAGAGAATACTCACAAAGATATGGATGAAAGTAGACCTTATCCAGCTCCGAGAATGTTGAGGATTTGATCCTAAGTAAAAAGTTACCACTGGAACTGATCGATTTCATAGCATTATGGTAATTAACAACATAACTTTGACTTACTGCACCAACTACTGATTGTTGTTTTATGGTGGTCGTGCGTGGTTGTTTGTTCTATTATGTGCATGAGCTTGATCTCTCTGGCATGCTTTGGAAGTGGAATATGTGTATTATGCAAAGATATAGAAAATGTGAACCTGAGGTCTTAAGCCAATAAATTATAGAGACATAGTGTACGTCCAGCATTCTGCAATCTAAGCTTGATCAGTCCAAAGATGGGTCAGCTAGACTGATTAGACGACTTAGACATGTCGTCTAGGAAAGTGTTGGTCGGTTTAAGACAACATTGTCGGGTCGGGACAAAGCGGGTGAGCTTGCCAGACCAAGCTGGTCAGATTCAGACAAAGCGGTTGAACTTCTCATCCGAGATCAGTTAGTCTAAGCATGGACTGATTGATATAAAAATAGTGGGAACAATTACATGGCGGTTACTAAGGATGGTTACTAGACTGGGCAGTTACAGAGCAGTTACAGAACAATTATCCGGAATGGTTATTAAGCAGTTCCAGGTGGTTATTGGAATGTTTAACCGACTATGACGGTTAATGGGTTCTGGAACTGCTAAGGCGGTTATGGAACTGTCGGGAGTTAAGTAAACTGCCCGAGAGCAGTTACTGGTTTTGTTGGGAAAAATAAAAATTGCAAAAAGGCAGCTACAAAATTGCTGGCGTGGGAGTAGTGGAAATAACTGTTTTGGGCGGTTAAGGTCGAGGAGTAACCACCCAAACTCTTTTGTAAGGGGATTTTTGTGGGAGAAGAACAAAACTCTCCCCTTACACGATTATGGCCAGAGAGATAAAGAAAAACAGAGGAAACCGAGAGAGAAAAGAGAGAACTGATCAAAAAGACAGATTGGAAGTCATGGTTGGACAATCGCGACTCAGCATTGTGATTCAGGTGCTGTTCATCATGTTCTGTGTACGATTGCAGTACTACTGATCGTATATGAAGAGTCATAGAGGAAGTGGTTACGATTGCAGTACTACTGAATCGTATATGAAGAGTCCATTTCTAGTTTTCCAAATTCTCCAATTTCCCTTGTGTTACTAGTTTTCCTGATACCAACCAAAAGCAACAAAATTTTTAGTACAAACCAAAATTAACATAAGCTTTAGTTTTAGTACAAACTAAAATGGACACAAGTTTTAATAAAAACCAAAAGCAACATAAGTTTTACTACAAACCAAAAGCAACATAAGTTCTTTATTACAAACCAAAAGCAACAGTTTTTTTACCTCTTCGTTAGCTTGTTCGAGTTGTCATCCATGGTGTTGGCCGTTCTTTTACCACCCATTTCCTCTTCCTCCACATCCGCATTCCTAGCATCTAACTGCTCTTGAACATAAGCTTCTGAGGCAGCGAGTCTTAAGTCAAACTCTCCAACCTTTTCCTCAATCCTCTTCATCCGCTCTCTCATAACTTCTTTGAAGTTGTTAAAGACTTCTTTCAGTTCATTTAACTTCACCGTGTTCTCTGCTGCTTCATTAGTGATTCATGTCTTGTTTCCACCATTCTCAAGGGGAGGGGCTTCTCGGGCAGCCACATCCTCTTCTAACAAATCTTCAAACCTTATAACATATCCACTATCAAGCCTCTAGACAATCACATCATGCTTATCATTGATGTCCTCTGGTTCTGTAATCCGATCTAGTGGAATCTGTTCCTCTTCCGAAATAGACAAGATGTTCTCAGTGTCCTACAGTGTCAACGCTTTATTAAAATTACCATAACATGGAGTGTATAATATTCATATACAAAGGACAACTAACCTTTGTACTATAGTTCTTTATGAATTTTTTATAGGGAAAATCCCTTCATTTTACTTCTCTTGAACTTTGATTGGCACATACTTGGACATGTTGGGTCTACGTCTTCAATTGACTTTCAGAATTTGGCCCCTAATTTCATAATGGCCTCAAATGCTAGGAGCTACACATGTAAAAAATCACGGGAAGTATCAATATCACACTTTCCATCAACATTACAATTGTACGAGTCATATATTACTTAAAAGACTTACCTCCATTGGAGCACAAAAACTGAAAATTGGCCATATCACACATTCTTTCAACTCCCCTCCAAAATGAGTCATAGTGTGTGAAATTTGTTTCAACATGTAATCAAAGGAAAATCTACCCCAAAGGGATGTGTTACATAAGTTCAGATCATCAACTGCTTTCAGCAGGAATGGCTCCACGAAAGAGACATCATTATCGATATTTCTCTGCCTAACAATAATACTCGATTGGAAATATAAGACCAGCAGCCTCAACCTATCACGAGAAGTTCCATTGCCTCATGAACATTTGCTTTCAAATCTTGATATCTTATTATTCCAGTGCCAAAATATTTCCTCACAAACTTCGTGCCTCCTGCTTGCTTGTAGTTCAGTGGGTAGTTTTGACAGTTCAATCCAAATATCAAAGTATGTTCTCTAATATTATAGCGGATGGGACAAATATTCATGGCAAACCATGCCTCATTTTGAATGTGTGGGGTTCAAAGAAGGAGCATCCACATGCCCATAACCTTGTGGTTCGCATCATGTGGCATGTGGAATATGTGTTTGAACTGCGGATGATTCTCATACCAACTTTTCTCTAGCCTACTCTTCGGAGGCTTTAATTCTTCTAGGTTTTCATTACATCAACAATACCTCGTGAACATCTTGATCTTCTTCCTATACTCAGTCGGTGGGAAATACATGGCCAACGGTTTTATCGCCCCATCGTCGAAATCATGCAAACAAACAACAAACACTGGAAATAAGTTATACTTGTTATACCAGTAGTACACGATAACAATCTCTCTAATTTAAGCTAATCCTACCCGAAACCATCAAACACATCAGTAACACCCGTCCAGTTACCAAATAAGATCAAACATTAACATTTATTCATATCACAAACAAACTAGTTATCCTTAGTTCTACCAAATTGGTTTGTCAAACTATGAGACAGAGGTATAAATACTAACACTTCTCTCGCTTAAGGTTTGACTGGTACCTCCTTCATCCATGTCTTCTTCTTCATTGGTATGCACATCTTCACCACCACGATTATTCTTAGAGTTCATGTCTTCATGTTGTTGTTCTTCTTCTTGTTCGTCATCTGATTTCTCGTCTGTTTCTTCTACTTCATCTTCAACTGAGTTCGTCTCTTCTTCTTCTTCTTCTGTTAAGTTCTCCTCGTTCTCTTCTAGTTCCTTTTCTTCTACTTCATCTTCATTTTCTGCTGAACTGTCTTCATTTTCTTCTCCTTCAACTGAGTTCATCTCTTCTTCCTCTTCTGTTGAGTTCTCCTCATTCTCTTCTACTTCATTTTCTTCTACTTCATTTTCTTAAACTTCATCTTCATTTCTGCTGAATAGTTCTCATTTTCTTCTACTTCATCCTCAACCGGGTTCGCTTTGTCCTCGTTCTCTTCTACTTCATCTTCAACTGAATTCGTGTTCTCAATCGGGTTTGCCTCGTTCTCATTCTCTTCTACTTCATATTCAACTGACTTCGTGTTCTCAACCTCAACCTTTGTAACTTCTTTTAGAAGAGAAGTTATATCCTTCACACGTTTCGTTCTCTTCTTCCTAGTCCATCGTGTCTTCGCCATTTTCACTTCCTACAACGAGAAACAACCGATTAACAACACTATATAACTGAATCAAGAGACGATGCTACACTGAATGAGACTTTATCGAGTTTAAATGTCGCGACTTTACGGGTTACAACCCTTCGAAAACCTAAATCGAAAGAGTGAAAAACCTTACTTCTCGATGGTTGTGGTTTCTCCCCTAGTTCTCCTAGTTTCGCAAGAGATATAGAGAGATTCTTACAAACTGAAACTTAGAGATGAAAAGAGAATGAGTTCTTTAATCGAAAGTGAAAAGAGGAAAAAGAAAGATATGTGGCACACGATTACAAACCACGTTTGATTTTAAGGTTCGATACGTTTAATCTAGTAGATCCAACGGATCATTGGATGGGTGAGTTTGATCCTGATTTTTTTTCGTAAATATCGTCATTTTCTCTAATTTCTTAGTATTTTACTCATATTTCGATTTAAAAAAAATTGTAAACCAAAAATACAGTTATAACTAGAATATCTTAGCTTTCCAAAATAGATAGAGAGACACTACAGAGTACAGACTATCTCTCTTAGCCAGTGGGAGACTTGTAAAGAAACCGATCAAAAGAACCTAAAAAATTAATTGGCGAGGGAAACGAGAGAAACTAAAACCCTAAAAGCCCCTCGCTTTTCTCTGCGTTAATCTTCTTCTCCAGCTCCAAGTAGTGTTCGCTTGAGTCCCGTAGTTTCGAATATCTCTGTTTACATTCTGGTTATATAGGTGCAAGCTTCAGTGTCCTTCTATGGCGGGGATTCTCAGAAACTCGTCTTTGCTGAGACGCTCTCTCTTCTCTTCTGAGGTATTTGTCTTCTTGCTCATTTGAGAAATTAAACACAGTCTTTTCATGATTAAAGTTCAATGATTCATAAGAAAGTCCCAAAGGTTGTCTCTTTGATTTTCTGGGTAATTGCAGGTATTTACTAAAGGTGTGGTTGGCACATCGTTTCAGCACCGAGGTTTTGCTGCCAAAGGTCAGTTAAAGCTTTTACCTTTGATGTCTATTGAACTAAATTTACCTAAACTGGTTTATGAGTTTGATATTTTTGGCTAGTTAAAGCTTTCACCTTTGGCTCAAGGTTACTGGCATTGACTCTGCTATTGTTTTTGTTTTGAAGCTAAAAAGAAATCTAAGTCAGATGGAAGTACATCATCTGAGGAAGGTATGTCCAAAAAGGAGATTGCTCTTCAGCAAGCACTTGATCAGATTACCACTTCATTTGGCAAAGGGTCTATCATGTGGCTCGGTCGTGCTGTTTCTCCTAGAGATGTTCCAGTTTACTCTACCGGATCTTTTGCCCTTGATTTAGCATTAGGAGTTGGTGGCCTTCCCAAGGTATGTATGTATCTATATCTCTTACTGATATTATTACTCTTTCCTCCAGAATGTAACATCTGGTGTTGTATAGATAGTTGTCTCAGCTTTAGGTAGCTTCTTATTGTTTCTTCTTTATTGATAGGGACGTGTGGTGGAGATATATGGTCCTGAAGCATCTGGGAAAACAACACTTGGTCTTCATGTTATTGCAGAAGCACAGAAACAAGGAGGTTTTTTACATCTTTCTTTAACTCGTCGGCCATATTGGATTTGAAAGGTGTGAGTATTCTAAAAAAGATATGTTTCTTTGCTGTATAGGAACCTGTGTCTTTGTAGATGCTGAGCATGCGCTTGATTCGTCACTTGCTAAGGCAATCGGTGTGAATACAGAAAATCTGCTTCTATCACAGCCTGATTGTGGTGAACAAGCCCTTAGTCTTGTGGACACTTTAATCCGAAGTGGTTCAGTTGATGTTATTGTTGTTGATAGTGTAAGTAAGGTGATTTATATGAGATGAATAATGGAATGGGCTTGGTCTGGGCTCTATATATCTCCTCACGGTTTCATGTAATTTTTGCTGTTACAGGTGGCTGCTCTTGTACCTAAAGGAGAACTTGAGGGCGAGATGGGTGATGCCCATATGGCTATGCAAGCCAGATTGATGAGTCAAGCTTTGCGTAAATTGAGCCACTCTTTATCATTATCGCAAACACTTCTTATCTTTATAAATCAGGTAAGATTTGTATGATAAGTTCCTGATTTTGTGTGGTGTAAATCTCTTATGTGAATGGATCGTTCTGCACAATGCTGTATATTCAGGTGAGAGCAAAACTATCTACATTCGGAGGTTTTGGAGGTCCAACAGAAGTAACATGTGGTGGGAATGCCTTGAAGTTTTATGCTTCTATGCGTCTGAATATCAGGCGAATAGGACTTGTGAAGAAAGGTGAAGATGTAAGTATCCAAAACCTGGTCATAGGTTTTTAGATATGTCTTATGTTGGTGATGTGTGTCAAGTTAAGCAATCAAAACTTTTCTGTTGCCTCCCTCCTAAAGATTGACTAAGAAGTATCCATAAACTGCATGCTCTTGTGTTTAAAAGTTGACATAATATGCTTGTGCAGACAACGGGAAGTCAAGTTGCTGTAAAGATAGTGAAGAACAAACTCGCACCGCCTTTTAGAACAGCGCAGTTTGAGCTTGAGTTTGGGAAAGGAATCTGCAAGATTACGGAGATAATCGAACTGAGCATTAAGCACAAGTTCATTGCCAAAAACGGAACATTCTACAATCTAAACGGTAAGAACTACCATGGAAAAGAGGCTTTGAAGAAGTTTCTGAGGCTGAATGAAGCGGTTCAAGAAGAGCTCATGACCAAGCTCAAAGACAAGCTCATCGTCGATGAAGCTGCAGATAAGGAATCTGAATCTGAGGAAGAAGAAGAAGAAGAAGAAGATTCTGCTCGAGTTTTGGTTTCATCTGAGAACACAGATGATGAAGCACCAGCACTAGTTGTTACTGCTACAGTCGTTGAATCATGATCAGTCACCTCCGGTTAAGGATAATAGTCTCTTTGGGTTTAGAGTTTTTTCGGTTTAATGTGGATTGGGTTCGGTTTTCCTTTCCCCATGTAATTTATGCGTAAGTTAATCACATTTACA
>CAJHQQ010003570.1:0-41468 GCA_905132885.1 Moricandia moricandioides
TTCTTGTAGTGATACATATCGTCATAGTAGTTAGGGTTTTATAATGGGAATCTAATTAATAATAGAACATAATAATACTTAATATACTAATACTTTTCATAATATAACTTAAAACTTATATACCAACATGTAAATATATATATATATATATATGCATGATAATATAATAATATTTAATATAATTTTATTTATTCATCATATATAAATTATAAAATACTTAATAATATAAACAATTGAAGTGAATATTTAATAATTATTCTAATTTGTTTATTTTATAAATATTTATTTCTGTCCCCAAAAAATCATCTAGTTCTCAATACTTGTGAATCTTTAAAACTGTTGTAATCCCCATAATCTACCTCGATATAAATTCAAAACCCACTAGATCAACCAATCCCCTAGGTTATAAACACAAAAATTCTTGGAGGCAATGTTAGATATTCCCAAATCACATATATGCAACAAGTATATGAAAAGGAATATCTTTAAAATACAGAATATTCCATATATGTACAATGTACTCCACATAATAGCAAGAAAAAAATGTGAACAAACGGTTGGTTTTGAGTCGCAGTTAACCTGCGAATGTCTAATGTCTACAGCATTCCGGTTTGGTTAATTTCTACCCAGCCACACTATGATTTCCATGAAAACAAAATCGAAATTACATGAAACCATAAGATTCCTCGAAACAAAATTGTTGCTCCTACAAAAGAAGCAGTCTACAAATTTAAAAGATAACAGAACTATTTATTTGTTCGTTCCAGACAAAGAACCGTTGTTGATTAATTTGCTTGTGCCGAACAGATCTTGATCTCCTGTTTTTCTTCCTGCATACAAACATTAGATTCTGTCACTCTTTTCTCTTCATCATCGACTCTTGTCTCTGTCATATAAGTCTGCTTGCCCCTGTGATTAGGATCATAATTGCAAGAAGCCAAGTGATCCAAAGCCATTACTACATCCGATATCACCGGCCTCATACCAGGCTGATCTTGAACACACATTGCAGCTATCGCAAGCGCTTGATACAATCCTCTAACCGGATAATCTCCTTCCATCAATGGATCAACCATTTTCTTGAAGTTCTTCCTATCTTTAAACAACGGACGCGCCTGTAAATTACATCAAAACGTGTGAATTACGCTAGCTAAAAAGTAAAAAGAGTTATAAAGTTAGAAACTTTTATCATTACCCATCCAACTAGAGTCTGGTCTTTACGCGCTTTTGTTTTGTAAATAGCTTTCATTCCAGTGATAAGCTCCAAAAGGACAACTCCGAAACTGAAGATATCTGATTTGAATGTGAGTTGACCCGTCATTGCGTATTCAGGAGCACAGTATCCGTATGTTCCCATGACCCTTGTGGAAACATGTGTTGCATCCCCGCTCGGTCCGACTTTAGCTAACCCAAAGTCAGAGAGTTTAGGGTGATAGTCCTCACCGAGCAAGATATTCGAACATTTAAGATCACGGTAGATCACAGGAGGCCTCATTGTGTCGTGAAGATACTCTAACCCTCTCGCTGCACCAGCCGCTATTTTCATCCGGGTGTTCCAAGAAAGTGGGGTTTTACCATTAGGAAGATCTAAGGACCAAAACAAAAAAGAGTCAGAACAATCAATATCAATACAAGTTGTTCTGTAATATGCATAGAGAGAAAGATATAGAGTAATACCATGGAGATGATCTTCAAGAGATCCTAGTGGCATGTACTCGTACACCAATAGCCTCTGAACACCTTGTGCGCAAAACCCTATAAGCTTTACAAGATTGGGATGGTCAGCGAGACTTAGTGTCATCACTTCCACCACGAATTCTCGAATTCCTTGAGCACCATTTCGATCAAGTTGCTTAATCGCAACAACCTATATCAAATAATAACTATTTTTTTAATCGATTGGATCAAGAAACATATATATACATGTATGCATATTGTACCTGATTGATTCTCTCGATGAGACCCTTGTACACTTTTCCGAAACCTCCTTCACCTAGAAAACAATCAGACCTGAAGTTTCCTGTAGAAACAGAGAGTTCTTCAAAGGTGAAAGTCTTTGCTTTCTTCCCTGAAACTTCATCATCCACATTTGAATCCTTTGCATCCATAGAAAACTGATCCTCCTCAGTAGTTACTTCCTTGTTTGCATCATCTCCACACGGACTACCTTTGATTAATGTAAACAACACATGAATCCTAATCATATCTAACAAACGATTCAAGAGGAAGACTAAACGCTCGTTTATGCAATGCAGCAAAATCAGATTCTAAGATTGAGAAATCACGTTGGAATATCTTAATCGATACCTGAGATAGGCTGCGTTTGGCAAAATCTCAGTATATAACGCTAAATCGATTCGAAAACGGCGTTTTATGCAATGCAGCAAAACCAAAACCAGATGAAATAAATTTGAAACGAATGAATATATTAATCGATACCTGAGCTAAGTTGTGTTTGTGAATCGCGATCTGCGCTCTTACGAACGCAGTTTACGTCGATTGTGAGTTTTGTGTGTTTGGCAAAATCGTTGGTGTTCTTCTTCGTCTCCGAACGTTTGCTAGATTTCCCCGTGCGCCCGAAGCATCCCATGGCGGAATCTACGAAGCTGGAACGGTTTGTTATCTTTGCTTTGGGAGGAAGGAAGGGGAAGGGGAAGGGTTACGGAAAGGAAGGAGAGAGAGAGAGAAGAAAGGGCAAAAGTGAGGGAGAGAGAAACTTTAATATTTGAACTTTTATAAATGATGAGGGTGAATAATCATCTACGTGAAGGTGCACAGAATATTACGATACACCGTAGGGTTATTTATTAATAGTAGTAACTATTAATAAGGACTTTGGTTTAGTTAGTAAAATTAAGATCTGACTATATGGGGTCAACCTTTTTGTTTGCTACCCTTTGTTTTATGATTTGACTTAGCACCTTGTTTCTTCTAAAATTTGGTTTTGAGTAATATTTTTTTGGACAGTTCTCTCAAAGATTTTTTTTCTTAGTTTTTATCACTAAAATAGATTTCAAAAAAAAATATCAAAATATTTTTTTTATTTGGATTTTTTTAATTTTAAATTCATTCTATAACTCTAAACCCTAAGTCTAAAATTAACAGTATAATTGTATATTTACACTTTTTAATAAAATATTTTTTGATCATTCTTTTGGAAAATATTTTTGTGAAAAAAAACTTTTTTAGTGTTATCCTAAGATATTTTTATTTCGTTTATTTGTTTACAAAATTAATACAGAGAAAAATAAAGGAACAATCTTCGTTTTAAGATCGATTCCAATAGCTTCTGTCAAGAAACTTGGCTAATCTTTAGTGATCTTGCTCCACAGTTAAAGATGTAGAAACGGTGTCTTGCTCCATGGCTTAAGTCATCGTTTGAAACTAAAAGTGGAGAAAAGCCATCCCTTGTATTGATGGTATCGTAATGGATATTACTATTACCATGATATTAGGAAGAAATTTATTCATGTTGTTATTGTTACAAGCAAAAGTTTTGAAGGAGTCATTGTGAATCATTAGGAAAAATTAATACGAAAGGGTTATTTTGATTATACGATTATTTAAGTATGTTTGATTTGTGTTTGAATATTATAGGTTGTATTATTACTCCATCTGTTGTGAAAGACTAAAAGAGTGAGTTGATATATGGCCAAGGATTGCTAGTCTATTAGTGCCATTGTTTGAATAAAGATACTCATGTCGTATTTTGTTTGATTTGATGTTGAGATTTGACTTAGGATTACTTAAACTAAGCTACAAAGTAAATTTCACAATAAAGTTTAAGATGTCCCCGCTCGAACCAATACGTTATGTGAGAGAACTCTTGATTATTCCACTAGATCAAATAGGTTAAAATAACACAAATTGTGATGATGAATCAATTAGGATTTGTACAAGACTCACAACTAACAAGAAAATACATAACTATTAAGGATCAAATAGACTTATCCTAAATTATTTATCCTTATGTGGTTAATGTGTTCTTTATCTGGCTCGATATTTACAAAGATCTTAGTTCTAGTTGCCTTTTATGTTCTTGCTTCAATGGAATAACTCATGCATGAGGCCCATATGCTAATCGATTGGACTAGAGATAAATATCCAGAAAAGCTCCACCTTATTTGTTCCGATTCAATTCTAGTCCCACACGACTGACAAAAGTGTTCTTTATCTTTTTGGTGAGACCAAGAATCAGATTTGGTGGTGAAGCTCTCTCTCTCTCTCTCTCTCTCTCTCTCTCTCTCTCTCTCTCTCTCTCTCTCTCTCTCTCTCTCTCTCTCTCTCTCTCTCTCTCTCTCTCTCTCTCTCTCTCTCTCTCTCTGTTTTGATAAGTCTCACTGTGGCCGTCTGCTCCTTCAATCTATCCAGCTAAATCTACTTTCTTTCTCAGTATATTTTGAAGAGTCTCACTGTGAATGTCTGCTCCTTCAATCTAACAAGATAAATCTACTTTCTTTATCCATCTATTTTGACTGACAATATGATCTTCTATAAATAGATCCTCTTTGCGCGCCGTTCTTTGAGAGATTTAACTGATTCTTTCTTTAATCTTTGCATCTCGACTCCGATGAACATTTCCTCTTTCCGGAAAAGTCTGTGTTTACTCCGACATGATTAATTGTAGCTCCGGTGATATTCACACAAGATCCTTTTGCCTTTCGTGCATATTTATCTTATTTCCGATTTCGAACCCTTGTAGACTATGCTATGAGAAATTGGTTCATACTCAATATGATTTCTCTCTAAGTTTCCATGCACCTGATTTTCTACTAAAGTCTCTTGCTTACCTTTATCTTGCAGAAAATCATTGGAGAACCTCTCGATCTAGCTCCACCTCTTAGGTTAACCCTCATACTTTTAGATCTTCGACTTGATCTAAACCGAGTTTTTAACTCTCAATTTTGAACCATTGTTTAACTGTGTCTTCATTCTTACTCATTCTTCCTCTTGTCACTCTTTGTAAATACTCCACTTGAACTTAATATTCAACCTGATTCTTTTTTACTCCAGGTAACTCTTTTCTTTTCTGAGTGACTCTTCATATTGGTCTACTATTTGCCCCACCTTTCATTTTGTAACGTTGTTGCTCACCCTTAGTTTCCTTTTTTTTGTGAGGTTTATGAGGGTATATGTCTGGTGTAACCTGGAGCTATTCATGCTTCCTTAGTGGAGATTTTAAGTGTTTAGTATAGAGCTGAATCTTCTGACTAGATACAGTTTTAGTTAGGAATCCGATGGATTAACCGTAGCGTGTATCTTGCTTAAGATGATATCACCATTAGCTAGTAGGTCCCGAATGAAACCGAATTGATATCAATGTGTTTAGTTCTCTCGAGTTGAAGTAAATTATTTGCTATGACTTGAGCACTTTTTGAATCGCAGTAAATCTTTATGTTCTCTAGCTTGAAACCCAACTTTGAACTAAACCCTTTAATAAATTTCTTCCTTTAATACTTCATTCAGAAAGTTAGGTTCGTTTCTGTAACTTTCTTCAATTACCTTAACACCCATTTCACAACTAACTAGTGGTCTTTCCTGGTTTACTCCTAAACTGGCTAATAAAGTCTATTGTGAATGTTATTTCTTACCTTTAGCTGGCCATATTGTGGGGGTCAAAATCGGTCATGACGGAATCAACGCCTGAAACTTCCTAGAAAATACCTCTTTAGAAAAGAAGAGATAATATTTTAAAGAAAAGAAGAGCGGGAAAAACAAAATCAAGTTTTGTATGAATTCATACGGTAAGTCCTCAAGAAAGTTTGCTCTAAGCTTCGATCATCCAATTCGCCCGAACGGGCGAGTTGGACTAAGCAAGACGTTCAACTCGCCCATTCGGCGAGTTGAACCAGTCCAACTCGCCGAACGGGAGAGTTGGACCAATCAAGATGGTCAACTCGCCCCTTCGGCGAGTTGGACCAAGCAAGACGGTCAACTCGCCAAACGGGTGAGTTGGACCACGCAAGACAGTCAACTCGCCGACGGGCGAGTTGGACCAATCAATAGGGTCAACTCGACCGTTCAGCGAGTTGGATCAAGCAAGACGGTCAACTCGCCCGTTCGGTGAGTTGGACCAAGCAAGATGGTCAACTTGCCCGTTCGGCAAGTTGGACCAACCCAACTCACCCTCGAGGTGAGTTGGGCCAAACATAAACCAGATATTATGCCTTCCGTTGAACCTCGATGGATCCACCCCTCTTTTTGTCTCGATCGGAGTTGTCGTTGGGACTTTACGATAAAAACCGCGAAGACTCATTTTCCTGAATGAAGTTCATGGTTATCGTATAAACGACAACGATTAACTCAACACCACAGTTATCTAAACTATAAGAGAAGTGTGAACTTCCTAGCTAAAGCGACATCATATCATTAAATGTTATTTCAAAGAAATTGTAAAAACATATAAGTCGAAATACGACCCAAAGAGGCCTAGAACGCGACTAAAGACCCACTTGCGATTTCATACGAAATTGAGCTCAGCGATGTCATGACGGTGTATCTATACTCGCAGAAGAAGATAAATCTCATGAAATCAGAAGATAAATGTCAAGTTTCCAAGATAATAATGAAGACCGAGATAAAAAGGAATATTTTTGCGAAGCAATAAACTCGACCTAGGGGCAAAAAAGGAGAGGGAGAAACGACCCAGAAGGCATATATAAGGGGAGCTAAAGCTAAAGGCTCGAGGATCCAAAGATTTAGACCTAGAAAATCTCTGTTAGCTTATAAGAACTTATAACTTAGGTGGCTAGAAGAACAAAGTTATACTCAGACGTTTCTCCATCTTTGTTCGACGATTCTGGTTTCTGTAGACTCTAAAACTCGCTGCACTTAGAAACCCTAAGATTTATTCTTGACAAGCTCTGTTTCTATGATTGGCACTCGATTACCAGACGAACTTGCTCCGGCAGCTCGACCTCATGGTCCATTCTCTTAATTGAACTACGTTTGGCTTGATCCTCGAAAGGGGTACGTAGGCATCCTTCCATAAGGTTCATTCCGAAATCAATCAAAACCTTTTCTCATATCTTTTTCGTATTTTGTTATCGAGCTGCGACTCAACTAGGTTTAAGGTTCTTGGTTGCTAGAACTAGGTAACTAGCTAACAACGCTTGCGGCCGAAGCTTTGGTAATCCTTTGTAATGATCACAACGCTCTTACGCGGATCGAAATAAGATCTACTTTTTCTATAGATCCGTTCTGTTATATTTCCATACTTTTCGCGTTTATTCGATTACTTGTCGTTGGCTCTCGCAGAGAATCTGGGACCTCATGGAAAGTTAGGGTTTCTTGACTTTCCTTAATTTACGGAAAACCTACGGTGTGAATTTTGGTTCCCACACATATCATATATTAGGCTCCCATAACATATGCATAAGGACTTCTTCCCATATGCTATGCTTCTATCTTCTACTCCTTATTTGTCAAGCTTCTCAACTTAAAATGTGTAGCTATTGGTGTAACCATATACCTTGAATCCATCCTTCCAAACGTCCTTACCACATTTCCATGTACCTTCCTTACGATAGAGTCAACACACCCTTTTCTCTATCCCTTATGATAACCATTCCTAATATCTTTGATTCTTTTCCCAGGTCTTTTCGTTAAACTCCCCATTCAAGTTCTCTTGCAATTGTTTGATTAGTTTCACATTCCCAGAAGCAATCAACATGTCATTCACATACAATAATTAGTAGAGTGTCTGATCTGTTTGAATCTCTCACATGTAGACAAATAGATCCTTACTACTTCTATCAAAAAATGATCTTCATGAAGTTATCAAACCTTTGGTTCCACTTTCTTGGAGATTTCTTAATCCGTATAGGGAATTCTTTAGCCAACACACCTTGTTCTCATCTCCTTTCTTTATGTAGTCCTTTGGTTGTGTTATCAAGATTCTCTGTTCTAAAATTCCATGCAAGAAAGTTTTCTTGAAATTCATACTTTCCAACTAATAGTCCATGTTCGCAAACATTGATAACATAAATTTTATTGAGACATGCTTCACAACTAGAGATAATATTTCCTTATAGTCCTTTCTTTTTGTTTGAGAGAAACCCTCTTTCCCCTAATATGGCCTTAAATCCTTCTCTTCAATTACGACTATGCTTGGTTTGATCTTGAATATCCATTTGCAGCCAACCAGCTTCTGTTTCAGAAGTTCATCAATCAAAACGCTGGTCGGGTTCTTGAAATCAGCATGCATCTCCTCACCAACTGCATTTTTCCAAAGCTTCATGTCTTTGCTTTTCGTAGCTTCTTCGTCGGTTTTAGGTTCTTCAGTTTCTAAGTGTTCAACATTAATTAACGCGTAAAACATGAAGTTTTCATTCTCATATCTTGAAGGATATTTCACATTTCTTCTTCTTTCTCTATTCCTTGAGAGCACATACTCTAATTTTGCCTCCTTTGTTTCATTAACTTCCTCAAAATCGTATTCACATTCTTAGTTTCTAACAAAGAAGACGTTTTCATTTCCTCACTTTGACTTGATGTAAGTGTCCTCTCTGATTTGGTCGTAGTAGTACCTATGATCTAATCATCACTGAACGACATTGCTTTTCTTATTTTTTGCTTTACTGTCTTTTTCCGTAGTCTCATTTTCCTTTAACTTTTATATTCAATGCATCCTTATATATTTCTTCCTCATTGAACACTACATACCTACTCCTTATGTACCTTCCTTCCTGAAGGATCCATTCTATGTATCATTTTTCCAAAAGATGTCTCATGAAGAACTTCTTAATATCCCTAGTCTTTTTTTTTCTCTTCAGCGATGTGGATAGCAAAACACTCGATATTCTCAGATGATGTAAGTCAGGTTTAGACCCCGTCCATACATGTTCATGTAGTCTAAAGTTTAACGTAGAACTATGCTATATGTTGATCAGATACACTACTGGAATCTGCCTCAACCTAGAAATATGATCAAATATAGTCTATGCTAACATGCACATGACTTTGGCCATAATGGTCATGTTCATTCTCTCATATACCTAATTTTTTATAGCGTGTAGGTGCAGGTTATGTTTCGTTTAATACATGCTTCCTTGCAGTTGACTCGAATATTGGATTGCAGAATTCTAGTCAATTATAAGTTCTCAAACACACAATATTCATTAATGTCTTATTCTTTACCTCTATTTCCCATTCCTTGAAATTATAGAATATTTCATCCTTAGACTTCAGACAGTATATACACACCTTATTCTAGTAATCGTCAATAAATGGCATGAAATACTTAGATCATGCTAGATTGTTTAGGATAGATGGAGATCCTCATAAGTTTGAGTGTACATAGTCAAGTATTCCTTTCGTGGTGTGCTTGATAGCCGGAAAACTTTGTTTGTGAGATTTCCTAATCACACAATTTTCACATAATTCCAACCTGTCCTTTTTCTTTGCTGACAAGAACATTTTTTATTAGAGATTTCATATTGTTCATGCTCATATGTCCAAGTATAGAATGCCAAATATTGTCATATTTCTATTTACCCTTGAAACATTCAATTCTATTTACTAATCATTCTTTTGGATATAATACATGACTTGGTGGTACTTTCTCTTGATCACTTTCTTGTCATCCCTATAAAAGTGCACCATATGGTCTTTTCTTCTTATCTACATCCAAACTTTCGTAGCATCCCGATGAAATGAGATTTTGGCTCATTTCTGGCTTGTATCTCACTCCCATGAGTACACCACTCAACCCTTCAACATTGGTGATCTTAATCCTCCCAACTACTATGATATGGTTGTGAGTGTTTTTGGTCATCAATACTTTGCCACCACTAAATTCCACCAACTCGAATAAGAATTCTTTGTCTGATCTGACTAAGAACCAGAAATCCATTTCCCACTCTTCTCAAGTATCTTTGGTGCTAGTTGTAAGAACCAAAGGCTACTTTGGCTACGATTCACAATAAGGTGTTTTGTTGGATCTTCTATCAGGGCACCTCGTTCCCAATGTCCCTCTTTTCAACAGATAAAATATCCGTTGTTGTTCTTATTGAAGTTTGGACATAACTTCGATCTCCCAAACCAACTTTTGGACCTTCCCTTCCAAGTTTTCTCACGGCCTCTATTGTAACTACTTTATGATCTTCCTCTTTATGCGAGTATATCTTCTCCATCTGACATGATGTCTGTTCCACTTTTAATCAACTCACGCTCTTTTGGCTTAGCGTGTATCTTCCCTACTTAAGAGTTTCCTTGAGTTGATCAAACTTGTGAGGTATTGAGCTTAGAAGTAGTATAGATTACACTTCTCGTACCTCTACTTGCTTGCGTCTGCTAAAAGTTTGAGAAAGTCATCAACATTCTCATCAATGCTTTGGATTCTGCCATCTTGAACATGTATATATGAGCTGTAAATATTTCCATTTAGGTAGAAGTATATGTGTGCAATATATTCAGAGTAGACATCATAGTGCTTAATATTCCCTTAAGACTTTGTTCCCCACGTTAAACACAATGAGATATTTTGCCTTCTCTGATTTTTTAAACTTTGCTAGATCAATGCTCGAACCAGAATGTACCAACCCTATTAGCCCTTTTGTGGATCTTTCATAGCATATTCCATCTTTTCCTTTGTGTAGGTGTCTCTTTCAATAGCTCCACGTGAATTTTCTTGAGACTTAAAACCCAAAATGAGCCAAAATTTGAACTTTCCATATTGCAATATTTCATGTACCATCAAAACGGTCCACCTCAATGCGAGTGTTGGGCATCATGTCTTATTTCATGTAATCCTTGCTTGAGACCTGTATGATAGTAATCAAAGAGTTGACATTTGACCTAGTATTACTTAGAACTCAAGTTATCATTTGACCTAGAACTAAGTTTGAAAGTAAATTGCATAATCATTTTTATCGAGTTTCGGCCTTGAACCAGAACATCTCATAGAAGAATTTCTGATTCCTAACTCCACTAGATCAAAGAGGTTATAACACCACAAGTTTTGATGATGAATCTCTTATGGTCTATACAAGAATCACAACTAATAAGAGAAAAAAACAACTATTAAGTATCAAATAGACAATAGTAAGTTATTTATCCTTCTATGGTTGTCTCCTTTCTTTTGCTTGATCTATGTCAAGATCTTAGTTATGCTACCCTTTGTAATATTGCTCTCTAACCGTATACCAACCCTACGAATGAGCTCGGGATATATATATATATATATATACATGTTTCATCCGGAATGGACTCAGTTCATCCATGTGGCCCATGTGCTAACCGATTGGGCCATAGACAAATATCTAATATTTGACATCTTCTTAAATATTTTTATTTTATGGTTGTTGTTTTGAAGATTAGTAGTGTATTGGACTAAGAATCTTTTGTGTGGTGTGTGTTTTAAGTTAGTATTTTTCATCTCTTCTTTTTTCTTTAACTTGCTTATTTTGGTTTCGTGCATGAAGAACTTATATGGGAATGCATTTATAATTTGTCAAAGAAATTTTTTTAAGAATACACATATGAAATTCTTCAAAATGCGATTCTTTATTAATTATAATCATAACAGTAATAGTTTTCATGACTGTATATATATATATATATATACATTGTTTTGTATTTTTCAACTTCACCACTAGTTAAAATTTCTAAATATAAACCTAAATAAGTAAATAATATAGAGTTTATTAATGAAATCAAAAACTTACAAATATTTTTTTATATTTCCTATCGGCTGATATGGTTGGTCCTAGAATGAATGCACTTAGTGCTACAGAATGAACTAAATATCATATTGTCTGACCTGAGTTTGGAATATCTTCCGACTAATTCCAAGGGATATATATATATATATATATCCGAAAAAACCATTTTTCCACACACATATATGTAATGAGGATTTCTTTTAAAAATACACAATCTGACCCAAAACACTCGGAGCTGAAAGAATTCAAAGTCGACCAAAAGATGTAAAATACTTGAACATCCATCCCTATACACATAAAATGTTTTCTCTTGTTAGTTTATCATATTTTAGCCCCTTTGTAATTGGTGAAATAGATTATTTTTCAAATTTGAGTATTGCAATGGATGATATATAATTTTAATATATCCAAATGAATATTACTAATTATATACTGAAATTTTTATTTTATAATTTACGATATATACAAGTTTCGAGATCTAATAAATACGAATTTGTATATATTTTTTTAATTGTTGATTCTCGAAATGTAGTTGATATTTTACTACTTTCTTTTTTATCCACCAAATTCTAAATAAGGCCCAAGTTCTAGCCCAAAAAAGCTTAAGCAACTACAACCGGAGCTATGCTCAATGATAAGATGAAATAAATTAGAGCTAATCTAGACGGTGTGATGAACAAAATAAGAAGGAAGATAAAACAAGGGATAAAGATCTTACAGGGAGAGACTTGCTCGACGTAAAGAAACCCGTGGATAATATTCATTTGCATCCCTAAAACGGTAGCTCCAATGCGCTTGTAATAGTCAGAATCAACATTGAAATACCCAGTTGAAAGGGTTTTGACGGGGGCAGAATTTCCCATTGAGAAGCTAGTTTTGGCTAAAAACTCAATAAACAAACACAATTAGCTCTAGAAGAGACTATGTGAATCCCAAAGGCATCAGTGAACATATCTTTTGGTGATGAGGAGGTGGGACGGATTAGACTAAAAATGAATCCAAATCCATAGATGTGTTTGACTGTGAAAAGCACAATATGGATGAATCTATAGGAGGTGTAGGCGGATGGACGGTGGTGGCCATCTCGGTTGGAAGATCAGGTAGAGAAAGAGGGTTCACCATCATATAGATTCTTAGCATAAAGGGGTTTGGTGATGGGAGTGGATGATGTAATCCCTTTAAAATCTTTATCCCTTGTTTTATCTTTCTTCTTGTATTTTCATTGTATTGTCGATATTAGCTTCGGCTTCTTTCGTCTTACTGATTTCTTTATCTTTAAAATATCATATATATTTTTGGATTGGTTAGTAGTAATTGCATTTACCTAACTATAACTACTAGACACGTGGTTGAGCCGAATAATTTAATTTTTGAAGCAGATGAATATTTTAAAAGAATATGCTATTGTTGAGTCGGATAATTTTGATTTTGCATCATGTCTTTCACACATGACTATTCCGACGTAAATATTTGACTGACATAATGAAAATATTATAGCAAAATGGCTATGAGTGGATACCCGTTCGGGTTTGGATCGGGTATTTCAGATTTTTGGGTATTTCTGTATAGAGGTATAGAACCTGTTTAGGTATTTTTGTACTTCGGGTCAGGTTCGGGTATTTTTAGTTCGGGTTCAGTTATTTTGGGTCGGATTTTCGGATATTTACATTTTGAAAGAAAAAAAATTAAAATTTTCATTTCTCAAGTTTCTTCTATATAAAAAATATAAATTTCACTTAACTGATTTTTTATTTTTAATAGATTGAATGATTAATAGATTTGGAGATGACATTTCAAAAATAAAAAGACATTAATTTGGTTATTGTTTTTAAATTTTAGATATAAATTTTGTTAATGCATGAAATAAAAAGCTTGGCATACATTTGAAGTTGTATCAAATCATTTTATTCGTAATTATATGTATTATTATATGATTTTAAAGTATGTATAACATCAATATATATATATATATATATATATTTTAAACAAATTGAGAGATATAAACTAGAAATATAAGGTAAGTATACATATGTTCGGTTATCTTCGGATATCCATTCAGATTCGGATATTACCCGTTCGGGTTCGGATATCCAATCTCTCCTAATTCAATACTCATTCAGGTATTTTGCTACTTCGGTTTGCATTTCAGTTCGGTTTTTTTAGATCGGGTTCGGGTGCAGCTTCGGGTATCGGGTAAAGTGTCCAGCCCTAGTGTATGGCATAGTTGGAAAGATATTTAAAAAGAAAATATATTTACTTTGACTTCAGCTAGTATTTAACCAATAAGTGAAAAAAATTTCACTTAATTTTCTTCTAGTCACTGTTAAAACAGAGTAAAGTTGTTTATTTCTGTCTTCTTAGTTTGTGCAGAGAAATTATGTGTTGCGCCAATTTCATTTTTTTCTTTCTTTATTGCATTATTTACTCTGTTATTTTTGCTATCATTTTCTCTATATATTACTCTGAGTTGCGCTCCTTTTCACCAATCACACTCAACAAATATATATTTCTAAAAATATCAACAAGTTATGTATTCATAAACAAATTAGCAACTTATTTAAAATTAAAAATCAAGAAAACTGAATTAGTTGATATCTAAATAAACTTAATCAAACGAGATAAAAAATTGTACAAACCATCTCTCTAGATTAGTAATATATTCAATCTTCTTGAAGATTGGATTACTTATCAGATTTTATAAATATGTTGCATTTCAAAAAAAAGTATTAATAAAATATATGAAGATGTACATAAATGTTACTATGTATGTTGTTAATTATTTTACATTCTTAAAGAGAAAATTCCTATATCTTTGAAGATATTAAACCACTAAAATAATTTATTGCAAAATTGTTACAAATAAAGAATAAATTTGTTAGTTTTGACTAAGATGCATATAATTGACAAATATAGTAATTGGGATTATGTTATGTGAACAACCCTTTCACAAAAAAAGCCCAATAATTTCATTACAAAGTGACATTTGAGCTTTATGTATTGGGAAATATGTCTCAAGTTCACTAGTCAAATAAATATTTTTGTTCAAGTTTCAATTATTATAGTGGTAAGAAAAAAGAGAAATTATATTATCATGATATGACATATGTTGGTGTTGTGGGAAGAACAAATATCAAATAACATAGTCTTTAGAATTGCAAATTGAATAATTGTACAACCATACATTAAAAACTTTATAAATCAATAATGTAAGGATTATAAAAATTTATTAATTTATAAAAAAATTAATTTAAAAATATATATTTTTAAATTTCTATGGTTTCTAATATATTTTTTTCTAAAATAAAAAAATAATTGATTTAATTTAATATATTCAATTTTCATAAAATTTTATTATATTATTTGATGCATATAAGATATGTACCATATAATTAAAATATATTTTTACATAGAAGCTTATTAATTAACTCAGAATAACAAGCGATATCCCTTTCTTATTAATCAAGGAGCAATTTTGGAGAGTAACCTTAAAGTTGTATGTTATTTACATGGTGCCATTCATACGTGGCAGCACCACATTTACTCTCAGCCCACATATAGAATCACCCTTAATTCACTAGAGAAATTACATGCAAATGCCATTGTGGTTCCACATTCATAATCATCTTATATCATACTCTCATTGTTGAA
Source organism: Moricandia moricandioides (assembly GCA_905132885.1). Classification (NCBI taxonomy): domain Eukaryota; kingdom Viridiplantae; phylum Streptophyta; class Magnoliopsida; order Brassicales; family Brassicaceae; genus Moricandia; species Moricandia moricandioides. The sequence continues at coordinate 15,312 of CAJHQQ010003570.1, forward strand.
ATCGTTGACTCTTCAATCTAAAACCGGTCAAGTATTGCCATATATAGATCCACAATCTCTTTCATATTTGACTAAAACTTTACGCCCATAACAATCCGTTTAATATTGAAAACGTTTTCTTAGACTGTAAAATATGTTAGGGGAAATTTGATATTTAAAAATATTTGGTATTAAAAACGTTTTCTTAAACGTATGCAATAATATTGAAAACCAGGAATATAATGTTTGAAGATATTAAGTAAATCAGTATAATATATAATTTTTGAAGATATTAAAACAATGTAACTATATGGTATGATATACTATGGGACGTGCATAAATATATTTAGGAATTAAAGTCTAATCTATTATCCTTAATTAGAGAAAAATATAAAAAAATTCCAACTAATCTATTATTCTAACTACCGAAAAATCAATGTTTTTATGATTGTGACGTATTTGACTACTAAATTAGTGTTAGCGTAAGATTTGAATTTGATTATATTCAAAAGCTTTTTAATATATAATCACGTGTATATTATTTGTGGAAAGTTTTGATAAGCGGCTATTTTGGCAATCATTCGTACAAATAAGGCCAGTAATATAATGTTTGAAGATATTAAAACAATGTAACTATATGGTATGATATACTAATGGACGTGCAGAAATATATTTAGGAATTAAAGTCTAATCTATTATCCTTAATTAGATAAAAATATAAAAAAACTAATTTATTATTCTAACTGCCGAAAAAATCTATAATTCTGACTCAGGAATTATAGTATATGACCATATTAGTTACTATTATTATTTTGTCATGAAATTATAATTGATCGATAGTATCAGAATGAATCAGATTGCTATAATCTTTCTTGCCATTATGATTTCACCATTTTGGATTGTTATTATTGCATGACTAAATCGAATAAGAAAGGGATCTCATCGCATTATTTTTGACAATTTTTGATAAATATGGTAGGTCAAATTGCTAAATTGTCAATCAAATTGCTAAATTGTCATTTTGACAATTTTTTGATCCTCGACTTACTTATTCTCCGGTCAATCACGTATATATTAATGGAAGACATAAATGTACGTCAATGATTTTATGAATGTGACGTATTTGAGTACTAAATTAGTGTAATTATAAGATTTGAATATGATTATATTCAAAAGCTTTTTAATATATAATCACGTATATATTTTTGTGGAAAGTTTTGATAAGCGGCTATTTTGGCAATCATTCGTACAAATAAGGCTATCACCAAAATCTCATATTAGCTAATATCTACGCTAACAGTGGGAAGTATTTGGCGTGTATTAATCATTGATTGACAGTTTAGCAATTTGTTATTTACTGCCTAAGATTATGCATCGAGCCGGTTTAGACTAAATGTTACTAATATATAAATCCCATTCAAGGAGGCGTTCACTCATCAAAATATGATAAAAGCTTTATTTCATATCATGTAATCAGTCAAGATTCTCCCGCCATGGCCGGTTTGGATTTCATTGCCGATTTGAAGTCGTACAAGTCGATGCGGAAAGTTAGAATGAAGGTGATTTGTCTGTGGAAACAATAATCTGGTGTTGTGGGAGAGAGACAATTGAAATGGGGTGAGTTGACTCAAGAGTAAGACTGTATTTTTTTCTAATCGTTCATTTTATCTTTCTTTTAATATGTTTTGAGATTGATAAGCTAATATGTATTTTGTAAAATTGACGATGCAGGGAGATACGATCCATGGTACTGTGAAGAAAGAATTAGTGAGCCAACATTCTTCGTGGCCTAGCTCATACGAAGTTCTCTATTGGTATGTTTAATATACTTTCTTTTATTCTACATTAAAGTTACCATTCATACAGTTTTATGAAATCATGATTAAAAATTAAACCGTTGACCAGATATATATGGAGCTTTGGTGGGAGTGGTAAAGATTGAAGAATATGAGATAGAGAACCAGAGAATCGAGTTCTCTTTAATTAATATTGAGTAAGTTTTTGAAAATCCATAAATAATTTTTACAATATTGATGAAGCAATTTTCTTTATTCTTCGCAATTAATTTTTAAAACAATATGTTATTAGCTTCCTTATTTTCACGGAGAAAAGTAAAAATAATATGTATTGATGTTTCAGTTCAAGTATCAAGTCTCAAACCTGAATATCTTTCAGAGGTCATGCGTATAACCTTCAATCTAGCCGACATGGTCAGAATATATTAACTGAAGTTGAACGTTCTCCAAGCCTTATCCCCTATCTATTACTGTTGCTTCATCAATAAGTTAAAATAAGACAATCGCACATGATAAGTTAGCGAATGTAGATAGATAACTCAAAATGTTTATCGTTTAAACCTATTCAAAATCAGATAAACGTAGATAAGATTGAAAATAAGATTGCTTAATTACCGTTCTATTAGTGAAATGAACCTCATCGATTGTACTTTTGGAAACCATCAACTTCGAACCTTAATCATGTTTGAACAAAGCTGTTACACCTTGCGAAGATTATATCGAGGAGATTGTGTCGATGATATATTTCTTTCTTTTAACACCCGATGAGATCTAACCCTAAGAGCATCTCCAAGAGACCCTCAAACCCTCAAATTTTGAAGTTTTCTACTCTCCAAGAGACCCTCAAACCCTCAAATTTTGAGGGCCTGAATAGTGAAACCTCAAATTTGAGGTTCCACTATTCAAGCCCTCAAAACACTATTTACTTTACATTTTAATCCTTATAAATTATAATTCACATATATATTTACTAACATTAATTTTTTTATCACTTTAATCCTTATAATTATATTTCACTTAAATATTCAAATATATCTTATATATACATATATATATGTATTATTAACTCGTAATCTCTTGATAAAAACTCAAAAAACTCATTTTTTTACTTCGAAATGGGTTAATTGATCTTATTTGGGAACACGATGGAAATAACAATAGTGAATACTTTATATTTTATTTTATAAATTAAGGTGGATTTTATATTACTACTATGCATTCATGTGTTGTAATAAATTGTATTTATAAATATTGTGTTTCATATTTTTAGTGTGTATATATTATCTATCTCTATAAAGTTTAAAGACTATAATTAATTTATATTAAAGTTGAGGACTAAGATACAAATTACATAAAACTTCAAAGATAAATTTGAGGTTTCTTCTTGGAGTATACCATCCTCAAATCTTCATTTTGAGGATTCTCCACCCTTAAAATGAGGTTTCTTCTTGGAGATGCTCTAACCCCCTTTTTGCTATGGTCTATGAGAGATGAGCAATTGTTTTTTTTACGAGAAACCCATTATCTTTGTGGGACCATAACAATAGATTTTTGTATAAGTTATAAATAGCTTTGGCCCTGTAAAAGTATTAATAACATCAGCCCATCACGATTTCTTTGTCCGTTTAATTTGTCCACAAGTCTTGATCCATGTAAATTAAATCATATCTTCTTTGTATTTATAATTCTTAGTAACAAGTCGTGACTATATATACCAATGTTTATATATTACCTTTTTTACAAGCATAAAATTACTACTTACGTATTACCCACTAAACATGTTTTTCTCCTCAAATTCTACAAACCATCTTCAAAATTATATAATACATCATTTTTTTTTTGTTATAATAATCTCACCCCGTGCAAAGCACGGGTCCTATCCTAGTGTTTGGTATATGTATCGTGGACTTTAACCTCTCAATTCAGTGGCCACTGTTGAATATGGAAAGATAGCTTTGGAACAACCCAATTAATTGAGACAAGGAACCTAAGACGCTTAGAGTCAACATTGCATCGAGAATTAGAAGAATTGATTTGACTGATGGAGAATATGCTATGACATTCGACTTTCCAGAAAATTGGAATAGATTGCAAGGACATGATCATAAGGATCAAAGAACCTGATGCATTGCTTAATTTCTCAACAGAGCTGAAAGAGATAAAGACTCCTCAAATATAATTCCAAGCATTCAAGATTTCAAACGTTCTTCGAATGCAAAATGTAATTTCTGATTCTCTAACCATAGCTGCTCGATAATTTCATAAGTTACTTTATTATATTGGTTGTTCAAATCTGACATAACTTCCCAGTTCACCTCAAGATTGAGTGGTAGTCGTCACCCTTTGCATGTGTTCCTCTCCTCTAGATAATGATTTAATTTGTGTATGGTAAAGTATTTGTTCTAAGATTCATTCTCTTGTTGATTTAATCATTTTCCTAGCAGTGTCCTTAGTATAGATCTGTTGTTATTCAAATAGGAGTTGATTTCGTGAAATCCAGATCAACAAGCAGATCCATGGAAGGATATTCCCAGCCACACATACTGGAGGTAAGCAATTGATCGTTATGAACCTTGCTAGATCTATTTGGAAATCAATAAAAGAAGATATGTGAAGGGACACATGAAGAAAATGTGATTTATTGATTATGTCTCTCCACATTTTATACACTTTAACTCTGGAATAACCCCCATGTATCTGCAGGTTCTCTCCGAAGGGTTGGGTCTTTTCGATTACTGACTAGATGAAGACTTTTTGGCTTGGGGAGGATTTACCTGACCATACATCTTTTAACCAGTTGAAACCACCATTCATATTTAATGTGTTTATCACTTGGTTAGTACTGTTTTGGGAGTAAGCTGAATGGTAATCTGATTTTGAAGAGTAGTTCATGTTTTTATTGGCTGCAACATGAAGAGGTCCTCTGCTCCTAGTTGACTCGGTCTCAAAGATTGGATTTGTGAAAAAAATTCTATTCTCATTGTATTCCATTTAAGGTCTGGATTTAATAAGTCTGATAATCTAAGGTCACCATCATCTTTAGTAATAAGACCCAACAACTTTATATCTTGATTGAGGGAAATCCATGAATCTTGCCATATTAGTTGTTAATCCATTTCCTATTTATGTGACTAGATTAGCTTTCAAGAGATCCATTTCTTGGAGTATTCCTCTCCATCCATGCGAACAAGATGAGGGTGTAAGGACCTCTATGAAACCTTTGTTTCTGCAGTATCTCTTGATGAGTGCTCTTGCCATCAAAAGGTCTGGATATGTCAAGATTCTCCATGATAGTTTTGATAGGAGAGCATGAATAAAATTTTGAATGTCCTTAAATCCCAAACCGCCATTTTCTTTTTGTTTACCTAGTGTAGACCAGGATATCCATCACATTTTCTTCTTCTCATCTCTCCAATCCCACCAGAACCTTGTTAGGGATGATTGGATCCGTTTACAAAGGCTAGTGGGAAGTAGAAAACAAGACATTGGGTAAGTAGGTATGTCTGTGAGCACTGACTTGATCATTGTCATTTTTCCAGCTTCTGAAAGGAATCTGGATGACCAACTAGCAGCCCGTTTCTGATTCTTTCCACTATTGAGGTGAAAAGGTCCTTCTTCTTACAGAAAAAATGTTGAGGGAGTCCAAGGTACTTTCCAACTCCCCCTTCCTTTTGTATTCCCATGATTTGTTTTATTGCTTATTTGTTGGTCGTAAATATTTTGGAAGAGAGAGTAATAGACGATTTTGAATTATTTATCTTCTGTCTTAATTCATGTTCATACTCATGTAGGATATCTTGAAGTATGTTGTAGAAGTTCGGAGTAGCGTGGAAGAAAAACATAGTATCATTTGCAAGCATAAGGAGATTCACTCTAGGACTTCCTCTGGCTACTCTGGTCCTAGAGAAGGATCCGCTTCTCTCAGCAAGTTTACAGAGGCGAGGTAAAACTTCACTACAGAAAATGAATATGTAGGGAGATAGGGGATCTCCCTGCCTTATTCCGTAGTAAGTTAACTGCCCCTTAGATAGCCTCACTGATTAGGAAAGAGTAGAATGCAATAGTTATACATTTCATTATCCAGTTGATTCACTTTTTTATGGAAGCCTAGTCTCTGTAGAACCAAATCTATGAAATTTCATTTAAATCGATCATAAGGTTTACTCATAACAGTTTTTACTGCCACATAACACTTTTTCTGATCCATTGTTGCATTTAGATAGTATACTACCTCATGAGTTATTAGAATGTTGTCAGATTTTTCTCTTCCTGGAATAAAGGCAAAATGGTTTTCAGAAATAATGGAATTAAACATTGTTTTTAATCTCAACGAGAGAAGTTTGGAGATAATCTTGTAAAAGACGTTGCAGAAGGCCATAGGCTGATAGTACACCTTTTTGCTCCATGCATATTGGGAATTAATCTGACATGTGTTGTATTCATTGAACTTGGAATGTGTCCTGAGGAGAAAAAAAAAATCAGGATCTCATTGACAATAGCAATGCCGACCACTGGCTAGTTTGACTGGAAGAAGCTTGCTGAGAAGTCATCCGGCCAAGGAGCTTTGTCTAGGTGGATAGCAAAGAGTGCTTCTTTGTTTTTCTCGGGAGATGGTTCCTTGATTAGGTCTTCATTTCTGGGACAAACGAGGAGAGAGTGTTTTGTTAAGAATTTGACTCCCATCAAAAGGGTTTGAAGTGAAGAGGTCTCTATAATAGTTGCAGATGACTTCGAATATTTGCTTCTCTTCAAACCAAGGCAACCTTTCATTATGAGTTTATTTTTAGCCCTACTCTCTTTAGTCACAACATGAAAGTAACTTGTATTAGAGTCCTCTAGGGTAACCATAGTTGACCACTTCTCTCTTTCCAAAGCTCTTCTTCCGCTTTATAAGCCTGAGAAGTTTTCCATTTAAGTCTGAGATTAGAGCCTCGGTCATGGTTGAAGAAGTCATTGATGTCTATAGATGGTCTCAGATATTCTCAGATCTTTTTTACTATTCTCATGGAACTCTCTGCTCCATGTAGAAATGGTTTTCTTGCACATATACAGCCATGCTTCAACCTGAGATTGTGAATAATTTATCCATATAATGGAGATGATCTTCTTCACTTCAGATTATTTCCAAAACGCCTATCATATCTGACGATCATTTTTCCTTTCCTTCATGTAGGATCTGCAAAATACAGAAGAAGTATATAATCAGATCATTCGAATTGAAGGTATTGGCTTTTTCATGAAGGAAAGAGCTCAGACCATTCATTGTTGCATATAACTGTGTCTAGTCTACAATGTACTATGTGAGTATGTCTTTTTCCCCTCCATGAAAAAAATTATCCAAATGTTTAATGTTTGAAAGTTTTTTATAGGTTAGAAATGTGCTAAAAACACACATAATTCTTTCAGCTCTGTCTGGACCTCCAACTTTTTCGCTATTATCTACTATTTTATTAAAGTTCCCAATTAGAAACTAGGTTTCTTCGGATAGAGATGTTGGACTTGCAATCTTATTACATGTTTTGTGTCTTTTGTTGTGATAAGGTTCACCATAACCGAAGGTGGTGTGGAATGAGATTCCTTTGAAGAGGATTGTGGCATCAGTGAAGTTATCCGGCGTAGAGAGTATGGTTATATCAATTTTTTTTCTCAGCCCATGTATAAACCTCCTCCTCCTGGTGTGTGTAGTGGAACAATAAAATATTGTTCCATTTGCAACCATTCAAATTCATTCGTTACCATTAACTCTGTTTTTTGTCTCTATGAGAAACAATAGGTCAGGAGAATTCACTCGGTGAATTCTCTTATTCGATGGACTGTTATGGGGTTCTCCAACCCACAAAGGTTCCAGCTTGCCACGAATAAGGAGCCGGGGTGAAGGTTCGTGAAAATCCTTCCTCTTCTTTTAGATTTCTGGAATCAAGGTGGAAGGAAGCAGAGGGTTGCGCTGAGGAAGCAGATGAAACATCATCTATGTTATCCATGGCCTGATTAGATGGAATCTGGTTTGGAGATGTGCTTCGAGAATGTTGTATAAGAGAAAAGTTTCTTTTCCTTGAATCGTATAAATTGGTACAAATCAAATTTTACGAAAATCGTTTTGGATAGAACTGAGTTACCGCCTAGGTGAGGGCCTAGACAATTTTTTATAGAAAATTGGGGGGGGGGGGGGGAATAAGAGATTCCCGATATCTTGTTTTGTCAAATCAATCTCATAGTATATCTACTGATGCAATGTAATGAATGATATTTTTAATAAAAGATGTAATGTCTTTATTTTGTGATGTCTTAAGAAACTAAATTACTATCCACAATAATTCTGAAAATGTTCCTTTCCTATGACTCGTCCTATGCCTTTATTAGTAATCTAAACTCAAACTATTAGTATTTCTTAAAAATTATTTAGTAAGTGATTTTTCAAACTTTGTCTATGTGTTCTTTTTACAACATTTTCATCAAAACAAAACATGACACACTAACAACAATGACATGACTTATATCTAATTGTGACATGAACAATTACATTTAATGTTGATTTATATTTTTGGTAATTTTTTTAGAATATTATAATAACTTATATATCATCACTAAAGTAAATCTATTCAATTATATCATTAAATAATATAGTAATAGAAATATAACTATAATTTACAAATTTTTGATATATTATATAATTCTATTTTATATGAGAAACTCCATAAGATAACACTAAAAAGGTTTTTTTCATTAATATAGCACATAATATTCAAAATAACCAAATTGTTTCATTAAAGAGGTAAATAAAAACTTATATCCTTAGGGTTGACTAATCTCGACTTAGAGTTTAGATTTGAAGGATGAGATTTATGATTTAAAGAATAAATAAATAAATATTTAAATTAGAATAATTTAAAATTAGTTTCAAAAAAACTTTCGGATTTCAAAATAAAATTTTGAAATTCTTTTAAAAAAGTTTGAAAATAAAATAAAATTGAAATTCAAATTGAAAAAATATTATTCAAAAATAATATTTTTATGAAAAAGTAGTATCACGTAGTATATCGGTAAAAACAAATTTAATAGGGCGAGGGATTCCAGGAGATATACACTGCACAAGATGTGGAGCAGCGGAGGAGTCAATGAACCATGTGTTCTTTGACTTTCCCCCGATTGTTCAAGTTTGGGTCCTTTAGAAGATTCCATCGAATCCAAAATTCTTCCCTTTACAGCCACTCTTCACAAATATGGATCATTTATATTGGAGGGTCTTTCCGCATATGGAAGATCATATATTTGCATGGATTTTATCATACATATGGAAAGCACGATATAACAAGTAGCAATATGGATGTTGATCTTAGAGATACTCTCAAATTAGCATAAGCAAAATCTTTACTCTGGGCTGAGGCACATTCATCTCTAACACAAAGGTTTTCTCCTAATAGGGAAAAAGTTCCGACAAGTTTACCTTCCATATCAGGAAAATGGTGTTTCTCGGATGGGTCATGGAAAGATCATGATAGCTACTCCGGACAAGGTTGGTTTAACATGTTAGGAAGTTTTGATGGACTGATGGGGGAAAGGAATACGAGAGACACTTTTCCACCCTAGACTCGGAGATAAAACTAAAAGCGCTCATTTGGGCAATGAAATGTATGAGGAATTTACGATAATTTCATGTAACATTTGTAATGGATTGTTCTCTACTGTTGAAGATAGTTTCAGATTTAGAAGAATAGCCACCTTTTTCAATTTATTTGGAAGATTCAAGACCCTAAAGAGAAGTTTCAATCACTCAGAGCTCATTCATATACCTCGAACGCAGAATAAAAAGACAGATAGTCTCGCACGCAGTCCCAAGAAGCAACTGTCATTTATCGTTCATATGGATGCAGAGTTGCCGGCTTGATTTGCAGAGTCTTAGTTGAGTTTGTTAAATTGATGACAAAAAGAAATTTTTATTACTAGATAATTCTTCAAAATTTATATATTTTAATTATATTGTATTATCAAAAGTTTCTTTTTGATATCTATAAATTTTGAAATGCTATTTAATTTAACTTTTTGATAATTATACACTTTATATATCATTTTTCTTAATTTTATTCAAATTTGTATAATATATTTTAACAGAAAGAAACAGATTAAAATTTATCTAAGATCATAATCTTATATATATATATATATATATATATATATATATTAAAATAAGCAAAAAATATTTTGTCTTAATTTTTATGTTTAGTTAAATCAAAATTTATATTAAAATATTGGTAAAATAATAAAATTTAAAATATTAGCAAAATTTGATTTTAGACTATAATTTAATATTTTTGTAACATCCCGATTTCTGGTATATGTGGAAAGGCTTAAGAGAGTTAATTTGACTACCTATGTCACCAAAGTGAAATTACCTTATCCGTCACACATCCGTTTAGAACTCCAGGGTTAAGTGTGTTTATGCTGGAGTAGTGAAAGGATGAATGACCTATGGGGAAGTGATTCGTGATACCGTGTGAGTGAGGCCAAAGCACGGAGAATGGTCATGTGGTGATTTCAGGGACAGTAAACATTACTTTTGGACCTTGTAAAATTAACTCACTGACCGTTGGAACGGGATTGGACCCACAGGCCGAGAGAGAGGGTGTGGGTGTGCCATTAGCCGTGGACGGTCGGGGAGTTACAAGTGCTATCAGAGCTGGTTAGACATCTCGGTTCTGACCCGAGAGGCGTCTTGAGACATGTTGTGGTGTGCAACGAGGGCGTTAGGCTCTGTGAGTGGGGTAATTGTAACATCCTGATTTCTGGTATATTTGGAATGGCTTAAAAGAATTGATTTGACTACCTATCTCACCAAAGTTCGCTTATTTTTTCCGTCACACATCCGTTTAGAACTCCAGGGTTAAGCGTGCTTATGATGGAGTAGTGAAAGGATGGGTGATCTATCGGGAAGTGCTTCGTGATACCGTGTGAGCGAGACCAAAGTACGGGGAAATGTCATGTGGTGATTGCAGGGACAGTAAACATGACTTTTAAACCTTGGAAAATTAACACACCGACCATTAGAACAGGATGGAGCCCACGGGCCGAAAGAGTGGCGTGAATGGTCTATTAGCCGTGGGCGGTCAGAACGTTACATTTTTATTGTTGCATATGGTGCAAAAAAAACACATAATAGTCTTTTACTTCAGTAGTAGGATTACCGCATCAACTTAGTACAAAAATTCTCTTGAATAGAAAATGTTTTTATGATTAGTGTATTCATGTGATTCACACAACAATAGTTGGCTTAACAAAGTTTGAGTTAAAATTATCTCTTTACACGACATTTAGTTTAGTTTTTAAATATTTATCTATTATTTTCTCAATCCTATAATATTTTTGAATTTCTACATATGACACTAAAGTTGATATTAATCCATAAAGTGATATATAATTTGTGTTTAGTGTGACACTATATATATATATAGATATGTATATATATATATGTATGTATATTGTGTGGTTAGATTTAATACAAAAAAAATAGATTAGTTAAAAGAGAGAAAACACTAGAAGGCAAATTCTTCTTAGTTTATCAAGACAAAGTATTGAAAGTTTAAATAAATCATGATTTGGTTGATATTTTGTGGAAAGTTTCGTCACTTAGCGGGTTTTGAAATTTTACAGTGGAATTGTGTTTTAACAGTTGGCTTCTATTTGATCTAGAAATTAATGAGGTTAGTCGCTATAGTTCTTCAGCGGTGTTGCATTGAGTGTTTGGTAAAAACAACGAAGATTTTTTAAATCTGATTTGAAATTTGGTAAAAATGTTGTTGAGTTGTTTATTTTAGATTTGCAAAGTAGGATCAGTCTATGGTTCGCATAATCTTGGTGAGTTGAGATTGTTTTGTTAATGGATTTTTAGAGTTTTTATATTTCTGTTTTTGTATCTTGTGCTGGAAATAACTCTTTATAGCTATAGTTATGGACATGTTCTTGTGTTGAACGTGAAAGACTTGTACTCATATTCATTTATATAGAGGATTAAGGTCTTGTGGTTTTTGTTTCTCACATCAAAGAATTTTTTGACGTAAAAATGTTCTATCTCATTTAAGTTTTAGTTATACTATATTATATCAGTCATCAAATACTTTTTATAGGTTGTCAGAATCACACAAGTGCGAAAATAGTTATATTATGTTGGATCTTCATAAGTAAGGTTCAAAAATGTGGCTGAAACGGCCGAGTACGTGGCGGAACGGTGCTCTCAGGTGAGCAATTATGGTGATTTTGGTATATTCGGCCAAAAACTCAAAAAATCCACTTTTTCAGTTGATTGTTTAAAATCGAATGCTTAGTTGTAGATCTATCATGTTAAAAACTGTGTGAATAACAAAGAAAAAGAATGAAAATCAATGAGAAAATGACATTGACGGCTAAAAATTAGGTTTGTAATTCCTAAGTAGAGAAGTACACAACAAAGGTAATTGGTATTTTACACTTCATTAAATAAAAAATGATATATTACAAAAAAGTGCTATTTAGGTTTCAAATATTTGTCCCTAATGATAAGAAAAGTTAAGGATACCACTGGACTAAGGAAGGTTTACATTTATGTTGACATTATTTAATACATATACATACATATAAATAAAATAACTGGAAATTAATTTCTGATTAATCTATAACTAATTGATCCGGCGCTAGGCCCGGGTCGACCGCACGCATAACACCTAGCGCAATTTCAAACACTAATTTTTCCCAACACCGTGAATGCCGTTAGTTCGGATAATTTTGTTTTACAATTTGCTTTTTTGTTAGTTTGGTTAAAACATGTATCAAAATTAAATTAAATTTTGTTTTGGCTCGAGTTAGATATCGGTTAATTCATTTATGTTATTACTAAAACCAGCAATAGTTTTAGTTTTTGGTTTAACTTTGGTTAAAATGGGTTAACTTTATGCAGTTTAGTTATTACAATTTAAATTCAATATAATTTAGTATGTATTGATTTTTCAAAATATATTCGTTTGAACCAAATCAAGAAAAATTAATCACCAAATTAGTTTTACAATATTATGAATCGGTTTAAGTAACCGAACTAGAAACCAAAAAACAGATCAGTTTTATTTGGTTCGGAATACGTTTGGTTAAAATTTGTAGTCCTAGAGTGAGTTCTGGATGGACATGAAAAAATATTACCAAGGTTGTTTGATGTTTTCTATGGTTAAAATAGAGAGATTTAGTGGATTACCCACAAAACTTACACTCCGAGTGATAGCCAAGAACAAAAACATACAATTGTGTTTAACAGTGGACGAAAACACTCTTCTCCGTCTGACACATCATTAAGCTCATTGCAAAAAATTGCAGAGAAGTCAGAATCCTACACACATACTGACATATAGCTTTATGTTCCCTTTTCTAAGCTTGCACCTACTTCACTTCTAGTCCACATATTTGCTAAATTTTTAAGGGTTAAATATATTATTATTAAATAATAATATTTTAACAAATATAATATAAAAATATTAGATAAAATAACATCATAATTTAGTAATTGATAGGATTGACAACAGAGGTTACAATTTATTTCAAGATCTCAACATCTTGAAAAATTAAAATTCGTTCTAAATTTTAATATTAGTGTGAAATTAATTATTAGTGGTTAACTTATTTGTTAGGAACTGCACTTATGAAATAACTTTGTTTGTTATAGATACATAATTTGTTAGTTGATACATGTTTTGTTAATTAATATATTGCTCTCTTAAATAATACTAGATACAACAATATATCAAAACATGTACTCATGTAGTATGTTAAAATAGTAATATACATTGATACTCTCTCTTTCCTTTTACATTCTCTTTCATTTTTCTTCTGTACTCTTTCCTCCAGTTTTTTTACCTCTGTTATTTCCACTATTTTCAAAATTTTGAATCTTCTCTTTTACTCATTCATCGATATCAAACTACATGTCACATAACAAAATATATACCGCATAGAAAATCATGTATCAGATAACAGATCATTTAACAAACAACATATTTACTAACACCAAGTATCAATCCATTTATCATCAAAACAAACCAAGAATCAAAAAAAAATTGTCAAACCATTTACCAAAACATTTATCAGCTACACCAATTAACGACGAGTCTTTTGTAACACCATACCAATTATGTGTCAATATTTGGTATGAAACTATGTATAAGCCAACAAAATATGTATCAGGTAATAAATTATGTATTAGATAACAAAAAATTTATCTAACAACTTATTAGCTCTCAAACCGTGTATCAACCAATTTGTCAGCTAACAAAATAAATATCACACAATGTATAAGATGACAAAATATTTACCAAAACCATTTATCAGGTACACAAACCATATACTAATTAACGAAGAGTTTTTGAAACATTATACCAACTAATTATCAATTATTTGGTATCAAATAATGTATTAACTCACAAACCATGTATCAACTCATTTACCAACTATAGACCAAGTATCAAGCAATGTACAAGCTGTCAAACCATTTATCATGAACAAAAATTGTGTTTCAATTAATGAAATATCTTTTGTATCAGCTAACAAAACTTGTAGCATGTATCAAATCATTTGTCAGATAACAAACGATTTATAAAACAATAAATCATATAACAGATCTTAAACCAATTTCAAGTTTAGAACAATTAAATAAAAAATAACATCAAACTTATAACAGAAAATATTGCATAGAGAAAATAATAGATTTAAGACAGAAATTCAAAGTAAAAAATTTACTTGTGGATTGGTAGGAAAAGAAATTGATATTAATTTAGATTCATCGGCAGTAGAACACTGAGAACTGAAGCTTTTAACAAGAATATAGTTAACGCTTTGAACAAGAATATAATTAACAGAAAAGCTTCAATTGCAGAACACAAAGAACTAAAGAAAAAGAGAGAGCTTGTAGAAGAAAGAGATTGCGGAAGGAAGAGAATTAAGAAAAAAACATGAGAAAATAACTCATCTGACACATATTTTAGAAGAAAGAGACTACTAGTCTCTGGTGTTGTATTTCCGACAGCATTACTTTCCCCTAACACATCTGCGAGTAGGTAGGAGGAAGGGATGTAGGGTCAAAATGGTCACGATATTTATTTCTTAATTGATGGGGCATAAATTTAATTAGTCATCCATTTATGGGCATAGATGCCAATTTTCCCTAAGCACATTGGAGCCATCTAAAAGATATGGTTTTATTTCAGTCAAATTAAATAAGATTCTTAATGTTTTCTGACTGAGTAACTAATGCATTTATTATACATATAATATTAAATAGATGTTATGGCTGGGAAAAATATTCGTAAATTTGATTCGATTCGTTATTCGTTGAAACCAGAAAAAAACTGATTATTCGTAACTCTACGAAGCAAATCAAATACTAATATGCAACATCCGTAAGAAACAAAGCAAATTACAAATACTAATATTTTTACGAGTGAATATCCAATTTGATGCGTTATATGCATTTATATATTAAAGACTTATATATAATTTGTATAAATATAATATTTTATACAAGTTTTATACTATTTTTATTTATTAAATTTATTATATTAGTTATTAGAATTTTAAAAAGTAAATAACTTTTTTTGTAAAAAAACATTATTTTGGGAATTTTTATTTTTTTATTTATACGGACCGGACCGAATCGAATCAAAATGAATAGTTGATTTTCAGACGAAACAAATCAGATAATGAATACCTCCAAAAACTTAGATATTCAATCCATGTCCAGTCCTAATAAAAATTAAACATTTTTTTGGTTTAGAATTGCGCAAGGATAATCATTACGAATAAGTTAACAAATGCATAGAAGGATATAAATATCAACATTGTTTGAGACAATTTTATGTAATCTCCTCATAACTGAAAATCTATTTTTTCACTAAAAGATTATATTGAAAGATCAAAGAACAGAGCAGAGATTACATAAATCAATACCAAACCAGCGAGCTTAACCAAACCCCCCCCCCCCCCAAAGACAAAAGCCAACAGATAAAAAACAGTCTCTAGAACCCAAAGCTAACGAATTGAGATTCAATCCTTAAGAAACAAGCTACAGCAACAAGGCAAGCTTAATTAAGCCAGAAAACAGATCAAAGACTAAACATCAACATAATACTCAAGGATCGGAGATGTAAACAAGCAGAAGAGGTGAAGGAGACAAGCATCGATGTCGAACTTTATTGTGATTGTGGCCCGAAACTCATTATATTGCTCCAACAACCAAGAGGAGCCACGAGCAGTCCGTGTGGATACAACCAAGGGAGACGAGGAGAACCTGATTTGAGTAATTTGACCTAACATCTACCACGACTTTGGAGCAAGAAGAACTGAAGCTCTGAATCATGTTACTTGAGCTAGAGAACCTAAGCGAAGGGCAAAGATTATTACAGTCATCGAAGATACCGATCCGTTGCAGCAAAATCAAGGAACACACCTACAAACCTAGAAGCAACCGAGAAAAGCGTAAAACCAACCTAGAAGATTGGATAGGCTGGATTCAAAAGGAAACCCATGAAACCATCAACATAAACAAATCTACGTAAAGGATCTAAATCTAGATCTGAGAACTGAAAAAATAAAGCTTAAGCCTTGCAACCTATAAAACATGGAATTCAACCAAAAATAAAGAGATCCGACCAACGGCATAGCTGTGAGACCCCGTGAAGAAAAGAGCTTTTTAGAGAGAGAAAAGGATAGGCCAAAGATTCCTCATAAGTGAAAATCATATTGGATGAATTGGTAGAATGTACATATTGAAGACAAATATTATGAAAATAACCATGTAATTAAGTGAGACATGGATGTGACAGGTTAAGACTAAACTGGACGAAATTCTCTTTTTATGCGCGTGGGCGTGCAAAAAAATGTAACATAGTATACTATGATATATTTATTAAATGTATAGCATAGAAAATTTTATTTATAACAACAATAATTGCACTGAAGGGTAGCTATCATCATTTCGGTGGCTTGACTATTAAACCCGTTTTTGCGTTGCCAAACTCTTCTTATATTTGTCATCAAGTGATGGAAGGAGGAACTCTTTTATGTGATGAGAAGTGAAGAGTGAAGAAGAAATTGAGATGGTGAAGGACGAAAAATAGGGAAGTGAAGAATGAGATGTAAAGAGGATGAGGAGGAGGAAGTGGAAAAGGGGAGTGAAAAGTGAAGAGCTAGAAAGAGGGGAGAAAATGGAAGATATGGCGGAAGAGAGAGTGAGTAGTGAGAAGGAGAAGTGTGAAGGAGAAACGAAGATGAGATGGAGGAGAAGAGTGAAGAATGAGTCAAAATTACACTATACTATATTTATTAAACAAATAGTATAGAATTATCATGGTGAACCAAAAAAAAAGAATATAGTAAACGATTTATAACACTGGTAAATGGAATTAAGAAGTGATTAATAAGAAGAGAAAAGTAACAAAAGCGAAGAGAAGATGAAAAATGAAGAAGATGAAAAGGAGGATACATTGCAATGTAATGAATAAAACATAATAATCATTACATCGTAAAAGAAATAAAAAAAAAAGAATGAGGAGAATGAAAAAGAAAAAAAAAGATGAAAAAGAGAAAATAACTATATATTGTAACATATTATATACTATGTCGTAGGATAAAAAATATACTATAATATTTATAATAAATGATGTTGGAGAAAATTATTGGACATACTACAATAAGACATACTATATTCACTTTATTGCATATGATAGTATAAGCATGATGATTAATAAATAAAGTTGCATGGATAAATCAGTTCATAGCAATGTCGTAACAATAAAACATAACACATAATTTTTACTATGAAGTATTATTTCTATTATATATTTTCCTAGTAGAATAGAACAAAAAATAGTATATCATAATAGTTACTGTTTATCTTCTCCAAATATGCATAATCGTATATGTTCATACGTTTTCTCTGTCTCCTAACTTACTTATCACATCATAGACCTCTATTTTATTTATAAACGATGTAACAACACCACTTTGCATTGATGCGTTTTAATATTCCTTTTGATAAACTAATTAATTGTTTTTCTATACTCCCTCTGTTTCATATTAAGTGTCGTTTTAGAGAATTTTTTGTTACAAAATAAGTATCGTTTTCGATTTTCGATGCAAAATTTATTAATTTTATGCTGCAATTTATTTTTCTATTGGTTGAAATATGGTTAGGTGTATAGGTAATTGTATTTTATATAGAAAATAAGTAAAATTAATTGTTTTCTTAATCCGTGTGAAAAAAGCTAAAGTGATAGTTATAATGAAACAGATGGAGTATTATATTTCCTTCAGTATTCTGTTATCATATATCATGATTTTTGTTTAAACTTTTTTAAAAAAAAAATTTCATCCAAAAAAATACATTTGCCAAAAAGATAATTTCGTCTCTTTATCCTATAAATATGTATCATATCCTAGCATAAAGACTCATGATTATCTAGTAAATTAGTTTTTTTTTATGGTCACCTACTCCAGATTCCCAATCATATTTGACATATTTCAAATAACAAAAAGAAAATGTTATAATGAAATGTATAATAAACCAATAAAACTTCCTAAAGCTTTTTACAAGCACCTTTCTTTTAGGCTCGGCGATTTAAGCGAGGCTCCTAGGCCAGACCAGTGATGGTCCACTGATTCTGGAAAATGGTGTTAAATCCTGATAACTCTCATTGTAACCATTCATCCGTTTTGTTGACCCAATAAATCTCTCATTCTGGAGCTTGTTTCCACTTGGGATCTCGTTACTCAACCCATCCCAGTAGCCATTAGGCAAGGCAAGATTTCCAGACAGTATATTACTTCCTTGCGTTTGATCAACAAACCTTGATGCCATTCCCAAAGAATCAGTGAGCCTATGTGAAGACAAAGGGCTCTGCATTGCCAGTTGTTGTTGAAGCTTTGCCTCGTTTGCAAACGTGTTTGTGTTTCCTTGAAAGTTTGTTCTGTAAACAACGCCTTGAACAACAGCCAAAATCGCAGGATCCATAAACTGAACATCCCTGGGACCACCATTGTTTTCAACTGGAAGTGACTGATATGGATTACAGCACACTGGCGAATCAGAATAACGATGGTTTCCTACAGGCAACGATTTTCAATTTATCTCAGAGAAATATATCAAACAAAAACTAACAATAAAAGGGGAACTTCAACATAAGTTATAAACTACCTGAAAAGCCATTAAATATCTGCTGTTCTCTCCCATTTGACGCGAAGCCTGGAGGAGAAAGAGGAGGAGGAGGTCGACTTGCAACTGAAAATCCAGGTGGTTCTGTAACCGAACATCTTGGAACAGCTACAAGATAAAAACAAAAACAAAAAACAGAGATTAAGATTTACACAAATGCTTAGCTAAATAATATGCATGCAATATGGCATATACATCCTTTCTAACACATCTAAGTCCATATCACGGAAGCATAACATTCCCATATGAGAAAGCACACTCACACGGAGGTTCAGAAGACGAGAGCAAAGTGGAGTTTTGCGTGACATAATCATTTTCGTTGAGATAACTGGATGAAATACCATTATACATTCGAAGCATATCCATATCAGAAATCTCTCCTTCTGAAGAACTCTTACTGCCCTGTGGTATCTGGTTATAAGATCCAAAAACTTGATCCTTTGATTCCTTCTTAACTTCACAGGAACTGGCTAGCTTACGAGACCTGGCCTCCGCGTCACATGCCCATAGTTGCTTCGACAAGTTATGAGGTGATGTCAAGTATT
Source organism: Moricandia moricandioides (assembly GCA_905132885.1). NCBI lineage: Eukaryota > Viridiplantae > Streptophyta > Magnoliopsida > Brassicales > Brassicaceae > Moricandia > Moricandia moricandioides. The sequence continues at coordinate 34,847 of CAJHQQ010003570.1, forward strand.
CATCAAGATCTAAAGACAATATGCTTGCTATCATGTCATCTATATCATTCCTAGAGTTTCCCTGTAAGTTAACGCCACAGTTTCCATTTGGTCGTGTGTCACTTGCTCTGTCAGGAAAAACCGTAGAATCATTAAGACTGTCTTTTAAACGACTGGGCTCGCTCTGTGGCATCTCGTTATATCCATGTGAGATGGAAACTACATTCTTTGCTCTGCTGTCAGCTGGGGAGGATCCAAACATACTCCTACTTTCATCATGCTCAGCCTTATACTGGAATGGAGGAGGCTGCATAGAGCGTAAGAAACCAGCTTCATTGGCTGAATTGGGCTGACAGCTAAAAACTTCGGGATCCTTGAGTCTTTGTCTATTGAACGATGATATATCATCATCGGCTTGAAGATACCGATCTGTTACCAATGGAGACATCAAAGCACTACCTGAATTAACTTCTTCTCTTGAGACAACGACTTCATTTGTCTTCTTTAATGAGTGAACTTCTCTAGTTTCATTGACACAATGCTGTAGAGAGTCTCGGGATACTTCTGTATGAGACGACTTTAAGGAAGCATGATCAACACTATCAGATCTTGTTAGCCCCTCAAAGCCATCCACAACACTATCTGCATCCACTGACACAGCGTCGCTGCATACATTATTAATCTTTTTGTCTCCATTGGACAGCATGGATCTACAAGACTGAGAAGTCGGCTCTGGAAAACCTGTGACATCTAATGGCACACTAACAGCTCTAGTATTATCTCCATTTTCAGAAATGAATGCCTTACTATTACTGCTCTGGATCCTATTAACCGAGGAAAGCTCTGGAAACTCGGTCTGACTATCCAATAGCTCTAGCGGTTTCTCTGGTTTCTTTACTACATCACTATGAGATTCAGAAACCTGCACTGAATTTGTTGCGACCGCAGATGAAACTCTGCATGGTGTATTCGGAACCAAGGACTGGCTTGAAGAATGCATTCCCCTGAAAAAACAGTTACAAGTTACAGATAGAGCAGGCATACATTTGAGGAAAAATATATATATACAGAAGAATTCAGTGTACCACAAGGCTCCAGCAGGAAGAGTAACAGATCGGCCGTTGCTACTATTCGGGGGAGAAGTTTTAACAACGCTCTGAGCATTCTGCAAAGATAAAAGGCCAATAAAAAGAAGAAGCCAAAAGGCAGAATAAATCAAACACTAATCGATCATGAATGTGCTGACAGCAGAAAGAATATCAATAGGCTCCAAGAAGGGCTGGCAACTTACATTCGAAACACATTTTGGAATGTGTTTTGTCATTGACTCATTATCAACATAATCATCCACTGGTGGAGGTAACGTACTCCCTGAACGCCGCGGAAAATTAGCCACCATGCCAGTAATTTGTTGAATAATGTTCCTTTTCAAATAACAGAAGAGAATAAGGATGAGAGCACAACATATACAGCAGCGCAAGGAACTGATGAAAGGTACGAGAAAACAAGATACAGAACAAGCATCAAAGAAAAACAAAGCTGAAAGCTGTTTTACGATCATTGACATTAGTTTACCTCATGTGGTCTGTTATGGTCTCATCTTTTGTGAAACTATCCTCTTGAGAACCAATTTCATGCAAATAAAGGCATTCTACATTGGTACAAGGCTGCAAAAACAAAAAGAATCCAACAAAACACAATTAGATTTCTATATGCTGGTCTTTTAAGGGAGTGCGAACACAAAAAGAAAGTATCTGCTTACCATGTTTCTCAACCACGCATGACAGTACTTCATGGTCCCAAAACATGCCCTAATGACATCCAGATATGATTAGAAACTGAACCACAACCTCACGAAAAGAATCTTACGAAAATGGAACATCACATACTTCAAAGATCTACCATCCAGAACAAATTTATGTACTGATCGGATACATCGAATTGCCTCCTCCTCTTTGGAGTAAGTAATATATCTAAGGAATATCAATTTTGGAGACAAAAAAGAAAGGACATGTTAGTTCAATGAAGTAAACTTAGACGTCAGAAAGAAAGAAAGTTCTACTCAACTATATATGGAATCACAATATTATGTCATCCACAACTAGATACCATTAATGGAATGTGTTAGGAGATACGGATACATACGCACTGCAGGTATTGTTTGGAAATTGTTGGATATCCCCAGCTGCCGTTCGAGACATCGCTACCTTTACGACTTTCCCATATTGACCAAAGTATTCTCTACGCTCAAAAAGCTGTAAACCCCAACAATAATGAGATGAAGAAGATGATTTCTTTACAAGGAGGTAAGTAAAGATGGTAGTAGAGTTACAGATTCATCTGCCAGATCAAGAGGCAAGCTCAGAACGTAAACCAAGTTCCTTTGGATGACTCTCACTCCAGTTAAATCTTTCCTTCCCTCGAAAGAAGGTTTAGGCTTCACCTTCTGTGTTTTCTTCCGGTCATTATTAAGTTCAGCAACCAACCTAGTGAATTAAAATAAGAACAAAATGATACTTTTTACACGTTTTGACAGATTTTTCTTTTCAGTTTCACCAGATCTACCTTTCACAGATAACTGTCGTTCCAACAATCTTTTCCTTATCATAAGGGACTCGACATGCTGGACAGCGACCTTCCGTCTTATCTTTCTCGGCCATCTCTATAATCTGATGCCAACACCAAACACATATCTGCACCACCAAAACATATAACATGAGTCACATGACAAACAATAGGCTGTGCATTCTCGAGACCACATATCATGGCCCTTTTCCAACAGAATTGTTCCAGAGAGGCATGTGTGAATGTTAACAGAAAATCATATTCTTTTAAATGACTCAAACTCAAACAAAGGCTGAGAAAACCCTCAAAATTTCATAACTCAAAGAAGCCAAAACATTCTGTTCGAACAGTGAACACAAGGAGGAAGTGGTTGTAGCTTGTAATGTAGGATCCAACCTGATAGCCACATTTGCAAGGATTAAGATGCTGATCAGTTAAGTCCATCTCCTCAGCACATAAAGGACAAGTCTTTTCTCCCTTCTCATTCATCGTTACCTAATTATATTAATATTCCTTTTTTTTAAATAAAAAAACATAAGTTATAAGACCAGAACATACTCCACAAGTTTTGTCAATAAGAAGTTTATATAAACAACTGCAACTAAACTAGTCCTGTTATCAAATAAAAAAATCAATGAAGAGAGGACGAATAAAACATCATTAAAGAACTAATTATTTTATTAGAAAGGGAGAAACTTTATAAAGTCTGAAAATGCAAAACCTTAGCCACTCAAAGTTCCGTAATTTTTCGAAAAACCATTGACAAGTCTCGAGGTTCTATATCGAAAAATCGACGAACAAAAACCCTAAGGGTTTGAGGCAACCGCTTTAGAGAAAGGGAGAGAGAAGATACTAACGGACTCGGAAGGAGGAAGGATACGAGATTTGCAGAGAATGGAAGACGAAGAAGAGGAAAAGAGTGGAGGGATGGATGTTTTTAGTGGGTAAACCTTGGTCAATGTTCTTTTTGGTTCAAATGTAAAAATTGAATTGCGAATTAATACCTTTCCTAGAAGAAGCAGATAATAAAGACCAGCCTTTGGTCCGCGCGGATGTTATTTTTATGAATGTCAAATATTTTAAGCAATTTGTTTGATATAATTGTGCATATGAATGAAACTTAATATTCGATATCCGTTATTCGATCTGGGATCCCATCCGCTTCAAAAAACAGATATTCGGGGATCCTCATAGTGATTTTATGGATTTGACTGATCCAAGTACGAATTTGGATAGTAAAATTTAGGTTTGGATATCCAGATCTGAATATTAAATATTTAAAATTGAATTATAGTTATCTATGTATATTATATATACTTTTATATAAAATAACTAAAATTTTAATTTTAAATTTGAATGCTTTTAAAGTTTTTTAAAATAATAATTTTAAATAAACTTATATATGTTTAATATTTAGTTTTTAATTAAAAAAACAGGTCAGATATCCGCGTGTATTCGGATTTTAGTCCGAATATCCAGATCTGGATAACAATTTTACGAAAATGCATATCCGAATCCGTATAACCTAAAATACCTCAGAAATTTGATCCGTCCTAGACATAACTGTGTATATGTATTATACGGTGATTAAAATTTTTAAATTTATAAATTACATAAATTATTCTTATTAGCGTACAAATGAATAATATATTGTATTTGTTTATATATATAACCATTTATAATAATCATTAATATGTATTTTAGTTACTAAATTGTTATGAAAAGTTACATGATTTTGTTATTATAAATGAATAAGTTGAGATTATATAAAAAATTATTGACATTATTAATTTTTTTATAGTTCAAATATAGTTGGTTAGCTTATATGAATATAAATAAAAAATAAAACTAATTTAATTCTATATATATATGTATAAACACATATACATTTTTTATGAAATCTCCAATTTCAATGAAAAATGATTTCATAAAAAATGTTGTTAATGGGCTTAACCCAAATTTTGTTTTTTTTCTTGTTTGTTTGGATGTAAGTATAGTATCAATGGCAATCTATTGTAATTATTGAGGAAAAGTAAGGGGTATTTCAAATTTGTACTTTCAAATTTGTAAATTTGTAATTTAATTCTAGCCTTTGATCCGCGCGCCCGCACGGATGTTATTTTTATAAATGCTAAATATTTTAAGCAATTTGTTTGATATAACTGTATATATGACTGGAAATTAATATTCAATTTCATTATCTGATCTGGGATCTCATCCGCTTCGAAAAACGGATATTCGGGGATCCTAATAGTGATTTTACGGATTCGACTGATCCACATACAAATTCGGATAGTAAAATTTTAGATCTGGATATCCGGATCCGGATATTAAATATTTAAAATTTAATTATAGTTATCTATGTATATTATACATACTTTTATATAAAATAAGTAAAATTTTAATTTTATTAAATTTTAATGATTTTAAGTATTTTTTAAATAATAATTTTAAATAGATTAAATAGATGTTTAGTATTTAGTTTTTGATTTATTTTAAATGAACAAAAAACAGGTTCGGATATCTAAGTGTATTAAGACTTTAGTCCGAATATCCTAACCCTGAATATCCATATCCGGATAACAATTTTACGAATCCAACGAATACATATCCGAATCGGTATATCCTAAAATACTCTCGATATTCGATCCGTACAAGACCTAACTGTGTATATGTATTATATGGTGATACACAATTTTAATTTATAAATTACATAGGTTATTCATATTAGATATAATTCGTACAAATGAATAATACATTGTATTTGTTTGTATATATAACCATTTATAATAAATATTAGTATGTATTTTAGTCATTAAATTGTTATGGAAAGTTACATGATTTTGTTATTGTAAATGAATAAGTTCATATTATAATCGAAAATTATTAACTTTATTATCTTTTTATATTTCAAATAGAGTTGGTAGATTATATGAATATAAATAAAAAAAATAAAACTAATTTAATGTTATATATATGTATAATTCTGTTTTTATTATAAAAATTTGGAAAACACATATACATTTTTTTACGAAGTCTTCAATATCAATGACAAAGATTGTTAATGAGCTTAGCCAAATTTTATTTTTTTCTTGGTAAGAATTAATGTTTAGATGTTTGGATGCATGAATAATATCAGTGGCATTTTTTTGTAAATATTAGTTAAAATCAAGAGTTATTTCCTATTTGTATTTTAGTTTTAATAGATTAGATTTATTTTTTTCTTAGATGTTTAGATACAAGGATAATATGAATGATATTCATTGTAGATATTAAGCAAAAATAAGGGTTATTTTCTATTTGTACTTTAGTTTTAATAGATTAGATGAATACCTCATTTATTTTTCACGTTAAAAACTAGGTTTTTACAATCTATTTTTTTTGGTTTTGGGTAAACTAAAAAATTATTCAGTCTGGTTAAATGTGATTTTGTTTAAGTAATCTCCATTTTTTTCAAATCGATATATATTTCGAGTTTTCATAAATATTAAAAAGGATAATTCTTTCAAATATATATTTTTAAATTTTTTCACCAAAAAAGCATTTAGCGAGAAAATGATCGAAAAAAATTCATTAAATTATTAAAAGATTGTTCTACCTATTTTTTTTATATACACATAAATAAATATATAATAAAAAAAATTAAAATTATAGTTTTTAATTTTATGGTTTAAAATTCAAAAATTTTATAACTTTTTCGATTTTTTCAAAAAAAAAAAAATATTTTTGAAATTCAAAAATGCTTTTGGAATTTATTATAGAAACAATATTTTAAAACTTTTCATATTTATTTATTTCTTTTTAAAAAATTTAAATTCGATCCCAAAGTCACCTTTAACTCTAAACTATAAGTTCAAATTAATTAACTCTACGAATATAAATGTATATTTACTCTTTAATCAAACTTATTTCATTCATATTTTTGGTGGCTCTTTTGGTGAAAAAAATCTAAAAAATATTATCCTAAGAAAATTCTATTAAAAAAATTAAAATTATAATTATAAGTGTATTATTTTCCGATTAACTATTTCTTTACAATTTACCACTATCGCCTTAATAAAAATTCACTAAAATGTAA
>CAJHQQ010003571.1:0-41455 GCA_905132885.1 Moricandia moricandioides
AGTAAATTATCATTCCGGTGAAACAACAAGGTGGATCCAATTTCCTTGGTGCAAAGGAGTGACACACAGTGGGTTTTGCTTTAGATCTGGCCAACTAATCTCTTTCTTCTTTGGCTTGCATGCTTGTTTATAGGACGGCGGTCTGAGCTTGAATTTGAGGTTTCTTGTGGAGGTAGAGGCGGTTTGGTTATGGGATCAGGCTTAAGCTTGTCCATGCACCAGCTATGTACTGACAAAGCATGTCGGTTTTGGTTTGCTCTTCTACGCTCGGCTCTCATCTTCTTTCTTTTGTGTTTATTAAATTTGATTTTTAGTAAGTTTCTTTAGGTGGGGCTTGCCTGTTGTGTTTTCTCGGTTTCATATACACTGAAAGTTTCTCCTTCTCTGGTTCTTGTGTCTTTGGCGGTTTGGATATGGCGGTGACGCAGTCGATGCAGTGACTATTTTGGTGGTTTCTCTGACAGGTTTATCGGCTACAAATTTGGTCTTTTGTCTCTCAACTGCTAAATTTAAGGTTTTACGTACCTTATTTGTGAAGATTGATTTAGTTATTTTTTTTTTTTTTAATGATCCAGCTGTTTTATATTTTTTTATAAAAAAGATGGAAGCTTTTTCTAAAAAAAAGAGCATGCTGATGATTAAAAAAATGTGTCACGTTTGAATAAAGGAAAAGAATAACCAATATATCAAAGACATTATAACATTCTCTCCATTGTTTTACGAGAGTCAAGATGATCTTTATCTGTGAACCTTCTTTGATCTTTTTATTAGAGTTTTAAGTCACCAAAAATATAGTTTTGGTTTCAAATCCGTGAATATTTGATGTCACTTTACCAAGTCACCGTCAATCTTTTGTGTGTCTTGTGTACTTAAAAGTAACTCAACTTTATCATATAACTAAAGATTTAATCTGACTGGATATCCCGTCTACTTCACGAGTATTCTCAAGTGATTCTTTTTAGAGAAATTGACTAGAATAACATAAGTTAATTACCATTTTGTAAATATATACATTATTAAAAATATATTAATATTTAGGTTATACTTTATTGATTATTATTTAGAGTTTAATTTTAAAAGAGTGAAGTTGAATTTGATTTTTTTTAAAAAATTAATTAAGGTTATTTTCATCAAAAAGTTAAGGTATTTTTGAAAATAGTCATCAATTAAAGGTAAATTTGCAAAGTAGTATCAAATTTATGGTACAAATAAAATTCCCCCTTTTTCATGAGAATTTTGACTACATTCTTTCAAGCGCTGAGGGTAGACGGGGAGACAAAGTAAAACTTGACAAAATTTCTATGGATATTGAATGATAAGCAAATATTCAATGGAAAAGAAGAATTACTTTTGGCTATATTTCTATGGGTTTTTGCATGAACTGGAAAGTGGTACAGTATTGTAGGCGGCTGTGACACGACATACACTCCACAAATTAAATCAAATACAAAAATAATTTAAAAGATTTAGCGAAACTACAACAAACTATTTTTGACCAAACAAAAAATATGTATTGACTTTTACCATTATAACCTTACAGGAGAAGACTTCTACGAAAATCTTCTCTGAGAATATTTCTAGAGAAATTTTTCCTGAGAAGACTTTCTCGTACCTTAGATCTTAAAATAATTTAAAATTTTATAAAAATATTTCTACAGGGAAGGAGGGAAACTAAAATCATATAATTATAAATATTTTTAAATGATATAAACTTAGATCTAGTAAAACTGATTTTTTTTCAACATAGATGAGTGAATGTAGATTAAGTCATGATATTCATTAGTTTAGTGTTTGGTAACATATATTATAGTATCGTTTGTATTCTTATGGTTAGATTTTGGAATCATAACTTAAAATAATAATAATTTAACCTATATATGTTTAGTTTTGTGTATATTTAAAACTTTAAAAGTTAATTTTAAGTTTTGTGAAGTGTTTGCTGTTATTTAGTTAGTTATTTGATCTTAGTGTTTAGAAGACTTATTGAGAAGTTTTTTAATAATAATAATAATTCATTAGAAGACTTCTAGGTAAATGTTTTTGGAAAATAGTAAATTTAGGGTCTAGAAGTTTGCTATTAGAAAACTTACGTAAAAGTCTTTTGTATTGAAAATATTTAACCTAATTGGAGTTTTTTTCTCCTTATGTAAAGAAAATTTACATATTCTCTTTCTTTCTCTTAAATGGTTGCAAAAAACATAATGTTTCTTGCTCTAAAATTCTCCAACCTCTTTCTAATTTTTTTGAACTTGAAAACACCAAAATTTATATCAATTTCTCATTTTCTTATGTTTTTTCTCACAAATTTATCTTGTTTTTGCAAGTTTTTCTTTACATGGTTCTCTTTTTTTTTCACTCCTTTAAAAGTAAACTTATAAATTTTGGGTGTACATTTTTATGTGTTTTATACGTTAGATTCTAAAAAGTTGTATATTCAACCTAATTTGACTATTTTATTTAGTAAAGCATAAAAAATATTTTGAAGTTTTTCTTTGTTTTGATGTCATTTGAATGTTTTTGAATATGCATATTTTTTCAAATATGAGTCAGAGTTCGGAAGACTACTCAGAACACTTCTCAAAAGACTTACCTGAAAGTATTTATATCGAAAATATTTATTGGAATATGTCTCCTTATATATATTTTTTTTACATATTTTTTCTTTCTATCCAATGGCTGCAAAAAAAATTCAATGTTTCTCACTCTAAAATCTCCTACATCTCTCTTTAATCTCTTTGAACTTGAAAACACTAAACTATATATCAATTTCTCAATCATTATGTTTTTCTAACAAATTTATCTTTTTTGCGGGTTTTTCATTACATGATTCTCATATTTAACTATTTTCAAGGTAAATATATAAATTATATATATATATATATTTGTGTGTTTTATACGTTAGACTCAAAAGGTTGTATATTCAACATAGTGTAACTGCTTTATTTATTATTTAAGCATAAAAGATATTTTGAAGTTTATTTCCGTTGTGATGTCATTTGAATGTTCTTGGATATTCATGTTTTTTTTTTTTTTTTGCAGATATGAGTGAGACTTTGAAAGATTTATTAGAAGACTTCCTTGGAAATCTTCTATTAGATTTTATGCTAGAAGACTTCCCGTGAACCAAAAATATCTCACCTAAGTGGAGTCCAAGCTTATATATGTTGAGGAATAATCTCAATCTCAATGTATAATAGTTTTGTTTATGATATGTTTTATGATTTGAATGTATACTCTTTAGTTATTATAATTCTTTTGTAAATTTGAAGAGATGTTGATAAAAATATTTGGGTAAATATGTTCATGTCTGCAATATTATTTTGCCAAAAGTATTTGAAATTATTGATATTACATATCAAAAACATTTTAACTTTACTATCCACTCATAGCAAAACACAAAAACTTAGTTAAATTTACTAAAACTAAGAGGGAAGAATTCTCAAGATAACTTAGTAAAATTTACAAAAGATCAAACAAGACATAAGTCTGACCAGAAGATATTACTAGAAAACTTCTCGAAAGTCATCCTTTAACATTACCAACAACAAAAGACTTCTTAGGAATTTGTTTTAGAAAATAATTAGAGAACAAGTTAAGTCTTCTCTAAGAAAACACACTAAAACACATGACTTGATATTCTTGAAGTTACTTAACACTTTTGAAATTTAAAACAACATATGTTTAAGTTATTTAACACTCTTGAGAATACAAATTTTACAAAAATGAACATAGAAGACTTTTCCAAAAGTCTTCTGAGAGAAAACTTAACTAGAAACACTAATAAATATTAATGTTGGTAACCTCATAATTATCACCAATTAAGTTACGAATTTCATTTAAGAGCCTCAATATTCACTAATATATATGAATTAACAAAAAAAATACTAAAAATATTTTTAATTCTAGAGAAAATGAAATTTTATTAAACGTTAACTTAGAATACTTCCATAAAAGTTTTCCACTTAATTCATTTTTTTAATTACAAATTTACAAAGGAAAACTTCTAGGGAAGTCTACTCTAGATAAGACTTCTTAGGAAATCTTACTTTGTAAATCTTGACTTAAATTTGTATTTCAAAAATTCTAGAGAAGATTTCTCTGAAAGTTTTTCAACTTTTCTTTGTTAACAAAAAAATATGTGTAGACTTCCCTTGAAGTCTTTTCGGATAAACATGTTAGTGTTGCAATTGACCGAACTGTGTCAGAAATTTGATTTTCTATAAAAGACTTCTAGGAAATTCTTACGACGAAAGAATTTCAGGAAAGTCTTCTCAATTATTACATGAAGTCTGCTAACTGTCGGTGGAAGTTTGCGTAGATTATTTTTGCAATTCACCATATTTGAATTTTTCAAAGAAGACTATTATGGAAGCCTTCTAGTGGAAGACTTCAATAACCAAAGGTTTGATTACAATTCCGGAGTATAAATCGAGAAGACTTCCAAAGAAGTCTTCTAGCGGAAGACTTCCCTACAAGTCTTCTAGAGGAAGTCTTCTAGAGGAAGACTTCCCTACAAGTCTTCTAATTGAAATTAAATGTTAACTTTTAATTGTCTGTCAATTGCAAAACTAACCTACATAGACTTCCACCGACAGTGAACATACTTCATGTAACAGTTGAAAGGACTTTCCTAGAAGTCTTCCGTCGGAAGATATCCTTGGAAGTCTTCTGTAGAAAGTCAAATTTCTGAAAAAAATCGGTCAATTGCAAAACTAGCATCTTTATCTGAGAAAACTTTCAGGGAATTCTACTCATACTTTTTGTTAAAAAGAAAAATAGAAAGACTTCCATATAATATTTTCTAAAAAAACACATAAAGTAAATTGCAAAACTAACCAATGTATTGACCAAACAAATATGAAAAATTTAAAGATCATTCTTAATCCGATGAAGTTTATGTTTAGATTCTCCAAGTACACATAACTTTTTAATGAAAGTTACCCACTCGTTTTTGATCAAGATTAAATTTGATTAATTTTAATAAGCTTTAAAAGTTGGGATTTTGGGATGAAATAAGAGAGAAATTGAAAGGAAAATGGTTTGTCTGTGTAAGAAATAAGAATATGAAGATGTAAATGCTGATTTTAGGATCATTTAGAGCTTGAAATTAATTGATAATGGTGGTTGGTGTATTGATGATAATGAAAATGTTGTAAGTAAAAGACGAAGCTGAAAATGATTGAGTAAACAAGCATTTTTGGAAAAGATAAATAAAAAATAATAATGGTATTTTCGTGAATAATATGAACTTCTGAGGTAAATATGGCGAATGAAAAGTCTAAAAAAATCATGAGTTATTTTTACATTTGATTTTTTGTTTTAAATCCTATTTGCAAAAACCCCTAAACACTATGATCCCTTTTTGGTTAGATTTACAGTCTAACTTTTTGAACTAGTTTCACTATTATGGAATTCAATGCTAAAAAACTAAAGATTTAGGTGATGATTGTTTTGTTAGTTTTTAGATTTTGGTTTTTGGTTTTTAGTTTTTGGTTTTTGGATTTTAGCTTTTGTTTTTTAGTTTTTGGTTTTTGATTTTGCAGTAGATTTTAGTTTTTTGAAAAAATTGAATGGTGGTTTTAGATTTTGGTTTTTAATTTTAAAAATAATGAAATGAAGAATATTAGGTGATGATTGTTTGGGTGGTTCTTAGATTTAAGTTTTTTTAAAAAGCTTGAAGGATGTTTAAAACTTTTTTATAAGAAACTAAGAGTGAGGTTTAAATTTTTTGAAAATAATTATGAATATTAAAAGATTGAAAATAATTTTTTTAAAATAGTTTCAAAAATAAAAATTGGAAAAATAATATATATATATATATAATATTTTAAAATTTTAAAGCATATAATTCGAAACTATAATTTTTTTTTTATATTATTTTTAGTTATTTATATTTATATATCTATAGTATAAGAGTCTTTTGATTATTTAATAAAATATTTTACTCATTTTCTTCATTGGAGACTCTTTTGTGACAAAAACTTTTTAAAAAAATTATCTGAGAGGATTTCCCTTTTATAAAAATATTGATGTGATTTATATATGTAAATAAAAAATTTAACCAAATTTATAGTACAAAACACTAATTAAAACATTATAGATTTATCTTTACTTAAACAAAATTCCAATAATTTTTTTTTAAAGAAGATTATGATTTGTAGGATTTTTGTTCATGTGTCTGTTTTTCTCTTACATAGTAGATGATTTTTCTAAAAAAAGTTGATAATGTTTTCTAATATAAAAAGAATCACAAAAAAAAAACATCTTTGCCGTAGGGAAAACCACAGAAACATGGATTCTAGCTTTTATGTGTTACGCAAAAAACAGTTTTCCTAAAAATTAGGGAATCTACTTTTCTAAAATCGTGATTGGATAAAAAGTAGTTTATAGAAAATCAAAAACCAAAAACCAAAAACTACTTCAAAAACCACAAACAATCAACCTCTTAATCAACATTAGTCTTCTTTTGTTAATATAATTTCACAATGCTAGTTATACACTTTGCACCATCTTCATAGATTGAATTAATATACAAATCATATTTTTTTATGAAATGAATTTTTTTTTTCTATTTTCTAGTTTGGAAAACAGTTTTTTTTGATCCATATGAATTTATTAGTATATATATGGGTTAATATACTAATCACAGTTGAACACTATTATATATATATATCTATCTTATTAAAGTAGAAGTACTTTAGGATTTTGTTTGGAAACATGGATAGTGAGGATTGTTTGGATACATGGATAGCAGTATTAAAAATAATTTCTTTTATTTACAAACTTAGCCTTTACATTTACAATAAATCTATCTTATTAAAATTGTAGTACCCATAAAACTTCACCCTTATTTTTTCTTCTTATTTACCATTATGTGCCATTGAATAATTTAAAAGAAATTTTATTTACGGGCTGACTTAATAATTTTTTTATCTAACCGAATAAATTCAAAAACAAGCATAATATTAACAAGATAGATCCAAAAATCTAACCCTTACGTTAACAATATTTTTTATTTCCAAATTACAACCCACAAAATAAAATAAAATCCATCAATCAATTGAAACTAAAATCTAGAGGTTTTCATATATGAACAAAACGTAATAAATTGCTAAAATTGAGATATTCACTTATTCTTATATTTTAAATCATATATTTTCTGTGTTAGACAACCATATTAATTTGTTAGTTATACATTTTTTCTTATTTCAACAAAAATCTAAAATTAAAAAATAGTATTTATATGAAATAATTGAATATTACATAAATTTTATTTTCTAATAGATCAAACAATAATAAAATATGAACAATTTCAAACATATAAAACACATATAAAACCAAACACAATTATATATGTTATATATTACAATTTACTATAACACTCATGTGGGTGTTAGTCATGGTCATCTAAGTACCCATCGACTACAATTCGGTCTTTCTGAATGTTGGGGTTCAAAATGGTTTTACATGAATATACGGACGGTGTCGAGTAGGATCATTCAAGTTCCAGGTAAGTTTGTAGGAACCTAAAAATATTTTAAAACTGTTGATTTACAAATATTATTAAATAATTTTAAAAATAAAAATAAAAATAAAAATCAAAACCCGCGCTTTGTAAGCGCGGGTCAAAATCTAGTATACTATTAAAGAAGAATCCTTACTAGGATTTTGCCTTTAGTTTTTGAAGTTATTTACAATACCATGTCATTTCCTTATTCAGATTTTTTTTTCAAATTAATTTCTATCCAAATCTAAATATATGTATTGTATAATTTAGAAAAAAATCATTCTCGTATATTATAATCTTTCTTATACTAAACTAATTAATGTCTAATATAAAAGAAGCACGAAAATAATATATATTTATGTTAATAATTTAAATTTGATGTTAACTAATATCCTAATGTTTAGGAATAACCAAATGATACCCTAAAAATATTTTTGTTTTATTAAATGATATAATAGAATCGGAGCATGTATCTTTTAAATTAAAATCCTAGAAAATCTAATATTTTGTTAAGAATATATAGTAAACATTTAAATTCACTAATCACAAATCAACTTCGACCTAAACCCTATATAGAGTACATATAATCATCTCATTAGAACGCTACGTTAATTGTATGAATATATAAAATATCTCTTAATTTCTTTACTATTATAATCAATAGGACTTTAAAGTTTGATTAGAAATTTTTGGTATATTTTTAACAATATAAGAAATATGGTTAATAATATAGATTTTTGTGAATATTTTGAATTTAATGTTAATTGTCATCCTCAACTTTAGGAATAACAAAATCAAACGTCTTGCTGTATTTTTTAGTTATTTAAATGAGGTAGATATTTTTTTTATTTTTCTCTAGAGCAGAAGCATATATCTTCTTTTTAATAACTCAGGAGCATATATTTTTATAGTTAAAATTCTAACAAATTTAATACTTTGTTAGGAATATTTAGTAAACATTAACGATTTGGTATATTAATATAGTCATGTATATTAAGAACGGTCATTAACTTCTTCGTTCTGCAACACTAAATTAAATGTGAACTACACAATATTTGTAATTAATTTTCAAAATATTACAATTTAACTACTATAAAAACGTAAATTAAGAATATTTTAGAGTATATAATAATTTTTGCATATCGAATAATATCATAATTGTTTATTTTAAAAAATTGATCCTCCGAATAATTAGAAAATATTAAAAAAGAAATCTCGTGCTTTGAAAGCGCATATCAAAATCTAGTATATATATATAACCTTTCATTGTGAGCTTGAATCAATATCTTAGATAATTATTTTTTAAACCAAGAACCACACAAATATATGATCTTTTGGGAAACCAAGATCACATGGATAGAAAATAGAATGCACTGTTAACTAAAAACTCATATTACTTTATTAAAAATCCTTTAAATAAAAACTTTTGTATCTGTTTAATCAAAATTATATGATATCACAAGTCAAGACACATAACTGACCAATTCCTAATCTCTTAATCTAACTCACAACACAATTGCTTGGTATGAGTTTGATTCCTCTTAGTTCGAACTCTTAAACTTACAATCTCTCAAAAACATACAAAGTACCAATGACCACGCAGACTCCTTTATAACCCAGGAAGTACCTAGTCCTCGCTGTATATAGATAACTCCAAATCCTTCTGATTTCGAATTATCTCTAAAAAAACCTAAATTGATTATGTATTCTATTGTAATCTCTAGCTCACACCAATAAAAAATTGACAGTCATCGAAAAAAGTTCCCGTGAACTCTCTTGAAATCCAACAGATAAGTGACTTTGTAAGGTTTGGTCAAATCCCATCGGACCCGTTCAGTGTTGGGCCGGTTTTGCACAGTGACGTGCGGATAATCTATGGGTTTAGTCGACGAAGCCTATTAGGTTAAAAGCTAATATGTTATGTGTGTTAGGTCAAGTAAGACACACGGTTCTTCTTCATCAGCCACAAGAGATCAAGTTTCAGAAAGAGACAAGCTACACAAGAAAGACAAAGACATTAGTTTAAGCATTGAGAACATAAATGAGCTCATATTGTTCTAGCTTAAAGACCTTGAGACTAATTGTGTCTTCTTGGTGTTTCTCAACCATCACAATTCTATAAGTGATTGGTTTTTGTAACTATTTATTGATCTAGTGGAGTTTGGGATCAAGAGTTCTCCCACGAGACGGTTAGAGGTCGAGAACTCGTTAAAGTTGCTTGTGTTCATTAGCTACACGTTCAAGTAACAAGTTAATCGCTTAGGTTGAGAATCATACGAGGTTGAAATCGTAACAAAGTGGTATCAGAGCTCTCAGGTTCAAGGAGTGTGATTAATCTAAACTAAGAGGAAGGTCAGCATGTCCAACTCACGGATTGAAGTGGACAGGTTTGATGGAACTGGGACTTTTCACTGTGGAATGTCAGGATATTGGCACACTTCGGGGTACTGGGTTCGAAGAGTATTATGGATGATGAGAAGCTGCTAAAGGATCCACCTACTTCAAAGTAAGAGCTTGAGGCAGCTATGAAAGATCCGCATAAGGGACTAGCAGGAATTGCAGAGACAGTTCCGAGTATAGATCCGCTCAAGTTTGAGAAATCTGAGAAGGCAAAGGACTTGATAGTGTTGAACGTGGGTAATAAAGTCCTACGTAAGATCACACACTGCAAAACAACAACGTCAATGTGGTCAACGTTGAACAAGTTGTACATGGAGACATCTTTGCCGAATAGAATCTACCTTCAGCTAAGGTTCTATACATTCAAGATGTCTGATTCCAAGAGCATCAACGAGAATGTTGGTGATTTTCTGAAACTGGTTGTAGACCTCAATAATCTACAAGTAGAAGTGTCTGAGGAGGTAAAAGCTATATTGCTATTGAGCTCACTATCGCACCGGTATGATCAATTGAAAGAGACTCTAATATATGCTAGAGATACTCTGAGTCTCAGTGAGGTTATTGGAGCTGCAAGGTCAAAGGAACGATAACTTATTGAAAGCGGAAGGGGTTCAAGGTCCGCAGGGGAAGGATTATATGTTGAAAAAGGCAGATCAGATAACATGTTAAACCGTTGCAGTGGAAGAAATGGAAAAGGAAGATCGAAGAGCAAATTTGGTAGGTAAAAGTCTCGACCTAAGAGTAACAAGGGATGCTTCATTTGTGGGAAAGATGGGCACTGGAAAAAGGAGTGTCCTGAATTGGAAGTATAACAAACCAGAGAACTCAATGAACATTGCAGAGGAACCGAAACAACCCCTGGTGTAAACCGTGAGAACTCAGGACACACATGAAGAGTGGGTCATGGACTCTGGTTGTTCTTTTCACATAACTCTAGACAAAGACTTTTTGTTCTATCTGGAAGAGTTCAGGAGGCAAGGTGCTGATGGCTAACAATACTCACAGCAATATCGAAAAATTGGGAAGATAAGGATAAGAAATCTAGATGGCTCAGTTGTAGTCCTTACGGGTGTAAGGTACATGCCAGGAATGAGCTGGAACCTAATCTCATATGGAATGCTAGAGACTTCAGACTGCAGGTATGAAGTGAAAGATTTAATGGTTCATTTCTACAAGGATGAGAAAAAGGTGATCTCTGGAAAATATCGTCAAGGCTTGTATTATCTGCAAGGATCGATATTGAAGGGTGAGACAAACTTGTCTAACGAAAAATATGATCAGACAAGTATGTGGCACTCAAGACTTGGACGCATGAATCTAAAGAGTATGAAAGTTTTAGCCAAGGAGGGATACATGCCTGAGAAAAAGGTTGATGAGTTGAAGTTTTGAGAAGACTGTGTGTTGGGGAAGCCTCATAAACAAAGCTTTCTAGTCATAAAACATGTTACAAAAGGAATCCTAAACTATGTGCATTCAGACATGTGGGGTTCACCATCAACGCTAGACAGTTTGGGAGGATGCAAGTATTTCATCACCTTCATTGATGATTATTTTAAGAAAGTATGGCTATATTTTATAAAGAATAAGAGTGATGCATTTTCTACATTCAAAGAATGAAAGTTTTCTGTTGAGACTTAAACAAAGAGGAAGATCAAGTGTTTGAGGACAGACAATGGTCTGGAATTTTGCAACATGGAGTTCGATGGTTATTGCAAGGATGCATGCATCAAGCGACACAAAACATGTACTTACATCCCATAGCAAAATTGAGTGTCAAAGAGGATGAATCGAACTATAATGGACAAGGTAAGGTTTATGCTTGCTGAGACAGGGTTGGATCAAAGTTTCTGGGCTGAAATTGCATCAATGGTTGTCTACTTGATCAACATGTCTCCGAATTCAACACTTAACTTCAAGTTACCTGAACATGTTTGGTCAGGTTCAAAGCCAGATATGAAGCATTTAAGGTTGGATGTTCAACGTTTGTTCATGTCACTGAGGAAAAGACCGAACCCAGAGCTATAAAGGGTGTATTCATGGGGTACCCTTTTGGTACAAATGGATACAGGGTCTGGGTACCTGAGGAATGAAGGTGCAGAATAAGCAGGGATGTGGTGTTCAATGAGAGTGAAACCTATAGAGACACGTTGAACGAAGGAGTTGAACAAGTTGAATTAGTTGCACAAGATGAAGTTCAGAAAAAGAAGAAGCCCAAGAAAAGAGTGTCGTTCAGTGATGATCTGATTTAGGATCCTACTATTACTGCTATTGGGATAGAAATGAATGACATGTCATATCATGGAAATGATATGGAAGAGTCTTCATTAGAACGCTCGGAAAGTGAAACATGTTCAACCGAGGAAGCTAATGAACATGTAGAAGACGACACCCCTTAATCATTGGATGATTATGTTCTTGCACGGGACAGAGAAATGAGGAGGAACGTAAGACCTCCATCAAGATATGAGGATGAAAATTGTGGCCTACGCTTTAACTACTGCTGAGGACTTGGAAGTTGATGAACCAAGATCATATGATGAGGCAATGATGAGTAGAAACATAAAGTTGTGGAGACATACTGCACAGGAAGAGATGGATTCTCATAAGAAAAATAGGACTTGGGATTTGATCGACAAACCCGACAAGCAGAAGCTGGTTGGGTGCAAGTGGATTTTTAAGATCAAACCAGGTATACCATTGATTGAGGATGAGAGGTACAAGGGAAGCATGGTAGCAAAAGGGTATTCAGAGACTGAGGGAATTTACTTCAATGAGATCTTCTCTCCAGTGGTGAAACATGTCTCCATCAGATTCATGCTATCAGTTATTGTGAATCTGGATTTCGAATTGGAACTGATGGACGTTAAGACTGCTTTTCTACATGGAAGTCTAAAAGAAATGATCTTAATGACTCAGCCAGAGGCGTTCATATAACCAGGAGATGAAAACAAGGTTTGTCTACTGAGAAAGTCACTTTATGGACTAAAGCAATCTCCAAGAAGGTGGAATCAACGATTTGATAGCTTCATGAAATATCAGTTGTTTGGCAGAAGCACCAAGAATCCATGTGTGTAAGTCAGGGATGCACAAACTGATTGAGCTGCCTACTTATTGCTTTATGTTGATGATATGCTCATTGCATCAAGAAATAAGAAGGTGATTAAGGAACTCAAAGAAAGGATCAATTGAGAATTTGAAATGAAAGATATGGGGCAGGCTTCGAGAATCCTAGGAATGGACATTCGAAGGGATAGAGAGAAAGGTACACTGATATTGTCACATGATACCTACATTGAGAATTTATTGAAAACGTTTGGGATGTTGGCTGCACGTTCAATGATCACGCCAACAGCTGCACTTCAACTTGAAAAGTTTGATGGAGAAAGAATAAAAGCTGGAAGCACCACACATGGAGAACATTCCATATGCGAGTGTTGTGAGAAGCTTAATGTATGGTATTGTTGGTTCAAGGCCAGACCTTGGTTTCGTAGTGGGGTTTATAAGTAGGTTCATGAGTAAACCCAACAGAGAAAACTTGGAGGCAGTTAAATGGGTGTTAACGTATCTAAAAGAATCATCTAAGATCAACCTAACATTCAAGAAGCATACAAAGTTCATGATTGAAGGCTATGCAGATTCAGACTATGCAACAGACTTGGACAAGCGGAGGTCATTTACATGTTATGTTTTCAAGGTTGGAAGGAACACGATTTCATGGAAATCGTGTCTGCAATCTGTGGTTGCTATTTCTACTACAAAAGCATATTACATGGCTCTAAATGAGGCAGCAAAGGAAGGTGTGTGATTAAAAGGATTATGTGCAGAGTTAGGTTTCAAGCAGGAAAGTGTTCAACTGCATTGTGATTTGAAGAGTGATATAGCCCTAGAAAAGAATCCAGTTCATCACAAAAGAACCAAGCACATTGATACTAAATTCCATTACATCAGGGAACTAGTAGCAGATAGAGAAGCAATCCTAAACAAGATCCACACTACATTTAATCCATCAGACTTTCTCACTAAGACCGTACATGGTCAGAAGTTCCAACTATGTTGCGAGCTTGTGAATCTTCACTGAGACAGGAACGGCAACGCCAGGTAACTCCAGAGTAGACAAGAATAGCTCAGAAGACACGTCACAAAACAAAAGGTTAGCATGTGTCAAGGCAGAGAGTATGAGTTACTCAAAGTGTTTGAAAAGGGACTACCTGGCAAAGGGGATGAACTCGTGGTAACACTCACATGTTCAAGGTGGAGCATTTTTCACCTGAGAAGCGAACATAGAGGCAAGTTAGTCACTGTTAAGAAGGCTTAATCAAAGAGAAAATGTGATTCAAGGTTAGACTTAACTTGAAGATCAAAGGCAAAGGAAAATGCGCATGCAAAATTTGGTTGAACAAGTTCTTACGACTGATTGTAATCTTGAGGTTAAAGGGTATGAGACAACAGTCATTAACAATTGGTCAAGAAGCATAAAGTCGCTACCACAACTAGTAGAAGCATGTGTGAGTTATACCTTAGAGGAATCGTTATGAAGTGTCTGAGTCAGAGGTTTCAGTTGAACAGGATCAGAAGAAGTAATGGATGTTGGTTGTGGTCTCACGACCACCGTCGTCAAGATAAAGGTCCGAGTCAACTTGGATGGAAAAGGTCACCTCAAGTACATAACTGAAAGATCAAAGCTTTAGCAACATCAACCATCACTGGTTGAGGTGTAGTTCTAAATCCATCATTGAAACTTGTCAGAAGGAACATGCATCAAGATCAGTAGGCAAATTGATCAATTACCTCTACAGAACCAAAGCGATTTCAAGAGAAAAAAGTCAAGAAAGAAGGTCAGAGTTACTTGAGGTTCAGCAGAATGAACATAGATGGTGTTCGACGGAAACATCCACCGTAGTCAAAGCTGTGACTCATCGAAGATGAGATAAAGAAGATGAAGAGAGAAGGTTGTGACTTTCTCTGGTTCGTCACAAGTGAGAAGAGACAGAGACCAGAAAGTGCCGCACATAAGCAAAGGTTATGGACCCCAACCAGTTCGATCCTCCGTCATTTTGTAATATTATATTCACCAACGAAATTCTTCACCTGACTCTTACCACACCATAAAAAAATTTCACTTCACTTTTCACAGCGCTTTTAGAAAAAAAACTTGGACATAGATCATCGGTATTTATATTCGAAATATCATTTAGAAAGCACCCATTTCACTACAAAAACATGCAACCACACACATTCCTCCAGATCTATATGACCTAAACCTGCCACAACCCACATTTCTCTTTCCATCTCACATATCAAAGAAAAGCTCAACTTCATCAGTAACCGCTAGCCCCACAAGATCCCAGTACTGTTGATAGAAAGATGCAGTTAATCTATCCGGTCCGGTCCAGTTTAAAGAGAGCACCGTTTTATATTAAATACTTTAACCCAAAGCAAATATAACAACAGGGGCGGTGGCGCAGTTGGCTAGCGCGTAGGTCTCATAGCTATCTGAGTAATCCTGAGGTCGAGAGTTCGAACCTCTCTCGCCCCATTATTTTTTATCCCAAAATATGATGTGACGGTCGATCGTCTCACCACCGTCAAACCTCGATAAAAGAAAATGGAAACAAATAAAATAAATACAAAATCTGCGTACCGGAGAAACTTCATATGCACTTGGTTGTGCCACGTGGTCCCTCCATTGCCGTTAACCTTTCAGGTCAGATTCAAAACACACTCTCTAAGAAGAGAGCCAATGCTTCTTCATCATCAACACCACAATCAAATCTCAGATCTCAATTCTCACTTCCCATGGAAGCAGCAGTGCCAAGGCTCGTCTACTGTGGACCCCAACCAGTTCAATTCTCCGTCTCCTCCCGCCGCTCCTTCGTTTCTGGTTTCCCTCACCGTAATCGCTCTCGACGGATTCTAGCCGTCGCTACTGATCCCAAACCTACACAGACTACCGCCGTGAACGGATCTTCTTCTTCGCCGTCGTCGTCGTCTGCGTCAAAACCAGTCAACAACAATGTTTCCACGGTTAAGATTCTTCTTATTTTAATGCAATCTCATCAGTTTTAGATGAACTAAGAAATTTATGGCAAATCCTCAAACAGAGAATCAACGATGTATCGAAAGAGATTAAGAGAGTGAGAGCTCAAATGGAAGAAGACGAACAGTTATCTGTATTGATGAGAGGCCTTCGTGGCCAGAACTTGAAGGATTCGACTTTCGCCGATGATAGTATTCAGCTAAGGCTTGTAGAGGTAACAATTAATCATCTTTATTCAATTTCAGCTCTATTTTTTAGTCTTTGACTTAAGCAGCATCTGTGTGAATGTTCCATTTGTTCTTGGTTTGCATTGCAGACTGGTGAGAGCAGTGAGTTCTTACCTTTGGTATATGATCCGGCTACCATTTCTGCTTATTGGGGTAAACGGCCTCGTGCCGTTGCTAGCCGAGTTATCCAGTTACTCTCTGTCGCTGGCGGGTTTCTCTCGCGTATTGCTGGGGATGTTATTAACAAGAAAGTCAAAGAGGTTATATATTCTCTTTACTGCTTTTAACATAGATGGGAGCTAGATCAGAAAGTATGGTTGTGGGCCTTGTGACTTGCACATTCTAGTGATCTATCTACTTTTAGTACGACTCAGTCAATGAACAGTAAACAGAATTGCAGGCCTTGTGGCTTTGTTTAGTTCCTTATGCATTCTAATGATAGATAGCCTCTTAAATGTTCGGAAACCATCTAGTACACAATTGCAGGACCTCTAATTTTGGTTCAGGTTTCAGGATTGTTCTTCTTGCAAGGATCTTTTATGTAGTTTGAGTCTCATTTTTTTCGTTTGTCATCATTTTCAGAATGAGGTTGCTAGAGCAATTGAATTAAGGGAAATTGTTACTTCTTTGGGTCCAGCTTACATTAAACTTGGGCAAGCTTTGAGTATTCGACCAGATATATTGTCCCCTGCAGCAATGACAGAACTACAGAAGCTCTGTGACAAGGTATATTATTGTTCCCTTCATTCCTTGTCATATAGTATGAATTTCTCCCATTAGAGTTTTCTGTCTAAGCATGGCTAAACGTGGGTGCTTTCTGTTTTGTTTTTTTTTGTTTATGTGAAGGTCCCTTCATTTCCTGATGATGTAGCAATGGCTCTTATCGAGGAGGAGCTTGGGAAGCCGTGGCATGAAGTTTACTCAGAGCTCTCTCCTTCCCCAATCGCTGCGGGTAAGTTTTAAACGTGTTGTTCTTAAGACGAACTTGTCATTTTAGGAGACTTAGTTCCAGATGATTTACTGTTATTTTATTTTTGTAGCATCTCTGGGACAAGTGTACAAGGGAAGACTAAAGGAAAACGGGGATCTGGTGGCAGTGAAAGTACAGAGGCCTTTTGTTCTTGAAACTGTAACTGTTGACTTGTTTGTTATACGGAATTTGGGTCTGTTTCTACGGAAGTTCCCTCAGGCAAGTTTTCATTTGATGGCTCAGCTTATTGTTCTCTTTCACCATTTTTCTTGCTGACTTTTGTTCTTTCGGGTTTCTTCATGCAGGTGTCAGTAGATGTTGTTGGACTGGTTGATGAATGGGCTGCTCGGTTTTTTGAGGAGCTGGATTATGTTAACGAGGGAGAAAATGGTACATATTTTGCAGAGATGATGAAGAAAGATCTCCCACAAGTATGCTTCATAACTTCTCTAATCAGCACTTCTATATGTCGTCTAAATATGAAGCGACACATCATAGTGTTTTAATGTGACAAGTACTTATGTGAATTAACATTTGTGGAATGGTTTCTAATCGTGCAATCATTGACGGGTTCAGGTTGTTGTACCGAAAACCTACCAAAACTACACGTCAAGGAAGGTTCTTACGACACAATGGATTGATGGCGAGAAACTGTCACAAAGTATTGAGAGTGACGTTGGAGAGCTAGTGAATGTTGGTGTTATTTGTTATCTAA
Organism: Moricandia moricandioides; assembly: GCA_905132885.1. Classification (NCBI taxonomy): domain Eukaryota; kingdom Viridiplantae; phylum Streptophyta; class Magnoliopsida; order Brassicales; family Brassicaceae; genus Moricandia; species Moricandia moricandioides. The sequence goes on from CAJHQQ010003571.1 coordinate 17,857, forward strand.
AGCAGGTAACAGCACTTCCTACATACTATTACTTGTTGAACTTGCACAGCATAATAAAATGTGTGCTCAGGTTACACGCACTTTTTACCTTATGCATAATATTCTTCCTTTTAACCGTGATACTGTTTTGTGCTTTAGTTGCTGGATACTGGATTTTTCCATGCTGACCCTCATCCTGGAAATATGATTCGTACCCCAGACGGGAAACTTGCCATCCTCGATTTTGGTAATGGTCCTAGTTCCAATTGGCACTATCATTTTATCAAAATATGCATTTGGCTCCACAATTAGAGTCAATGTGGTATGAGAGGCCTTTTGTTGACATTTTATGTTTGTCTGTGCATTGGTAGGTCTTGTTACAAAATTGACTGATGATCAGAAGTACGGAATGATCGAGGCCATTGCACACTTAATTCACAGAGATTATGATGCCATAGTCAAAGATTTTGTCAAACTTGGTTTCATCCCTGATGGGGTCAATCTGGGACCTATATTACCTGTCCTGGCCAAGGTTTTTGATCAGGCTCTTGAAGGTGGTGGAGCTAAAAACATCAACTTTCAGGAGTTGGCAGCAGATTTGGCGCAGATAACTTTTGACTATCCTTTCAGAATTCCACCGTATTTCGCCCTTATAATTAGAGCAATTGGTGTGCTCGAAGGGATAGCTCTAGTGGGGAATCCTGAATTTGCTATTGTGGACGAAGCTTATCCGTATATCGCTCAGGTATTTTTTTATTGAACTCTGTAACTGTGAGCAGACCACTCATTCACTGTCTTTCATTAGACCTCACAAAATACTGATGGTCAGTGTCTTCATATGATTGCCCCAATATTTAGAGGCTCCTGACCGATGAATCACCTCGCCTGAGGGAGGCTTTACGCTACACAATATATGGGAAGACTGGCGTTTTTGATGCTGAGAGATTCATCGATGTGATGCAAGCCTTTGAGACTTTCATTACAGCAGCCAAAAGTGGAGGAGGGGAAGATATGAATGGAGGCATGGCTGAGCTGGCTCTTCTTCAAAACCAGACTATTAGTCTGGTTCCTGCGTTTCCAGCGAGTGCATCACAACCAAACCAGCCAGCTCAAACGAGAGTCGCCTTGTCTTTTCTGCTTTCTGAGAAAGGAAACTTCTTCCGCGAGTTTCTACTTGATGAGGTATTTACTAATCACAAATCTAACCACCTAAACCAATGCAAAATGAATGAAAATTTGGATAACTACTATGTAGATAAGCTTAGAGTTACTTAATTTCGTAACGGGTGTTTGTTCATGGCATCCTGAGTTCTGAAAAATGTTTTGGTTACTCAAAACAGATAGTAAAAGGCATCGATGCAATCACTAGAGAACAGCTGGTGCAAGCAATGGCAGTCTTTGGATTTAGAAACGCACCACCAGTCTTCGGTATGGTACCAACACTAGGACCCTTCAGGCCTGCAGCACTTCTTCCATCTGTAACAGAGGAAGACAAAGTCATTTTGAACAATGTGCAGAAAGTAATCGAGTTCCTCACCGCAAGAAGCTCCATGACAAATAATCCTGATCAGGTTAGGTTCATGAATCTCTCTGGACCTTCTCATATAATTGAGAATCAATATCTGCTGTACCAGAATCTGAACTTGTGTATGTTCAATATCATAAAACAGGTCGTGGATGTATCTCAAGTGGTTCGGGAACTGCTTCCTGTGTTGCCGGGAATCTCTGCGACAGTATTGCCGGAGATTATGAGTAGGCTTGGGTCAAGAGTCATGGCGAGAATAGTTCGGGATACCTTTTTGTAAACACTGGGTTGAGCTTTGTACAATTGTGCATATAAGTTCCAATTTATAGTCCCAGAAATAACATATGTATACAACAGCTGATTAAGATTGTCTGTTCACCATCAACACATACTTGCTGTAATAATAACACAGATAAAATGAAACAGTTGCCTACATCTTTTACACATGTAATATCATGCAAAATATTGTTATTGTAACATGTTTTAATATTATCACATAAAGCAAGATTTTATTCTGAAATATAAAATTCTTCTAAGATACAGGCCACGTTACACAACTTATTTGTTACAGAAGATGTTTTCAATAGCCATTACGTATCTATAAGGTAAAAAAAAGAGAAAGATTCAGAGGATGTGATAGAGAGGCGATAAATCTCTCAAATCAGAGACTGGCTTTCTCAAGCAAAGAGTGGTAAAGACTGCTCTCCTGAAGCATATGATATGATTCGCTTCTTAAGCGGGGAAATGTAGTGAGCTCCGTGAAATGCAGCCGCTCTGAATGCATTCAATGGTCCGAAATTGACTGCATACATCTTCTGGATTCCATCTAAAACCGCCATCATTGCTATATTTGCAGGTTTTCTCTCTGCCTCATATCGTTTGAGCAGATTCGCCTACAAGACAAAGGTTCAAGCAATCAACAACTGAGGTAAGAAGATCATCAACATGTGGTTTAAGACTTAGAATCCAAGCATATGTACCTCGCCTATATCGGTACCAAGAGCAATGCCTTCTGCTATAGCTCTGGAGAGAGCACACGCATCTGCAAATCCTAGATTAACTCCTTGGCCGGCCAACGGGTGAACAGTATGAGCTGAGTCACCCACCAGAGCCACACGGTTTGACACATAGTCTTTTGCATGCCTTAAAGACAAAGGAAACATCATTCTTTCTGAAGAAAGCTTCACAACCTTTGGTGGAGTTTCAAACCTCTCCTTGGCAGATATGTTCACATCTCCTGTAAGCCAAGAGAGACTACCCCCTGAACTAGTTGTCTCTGGATGTGGGCCGTATCCATAATCCAGAGCGTCGTTTACAGCTTTGATGAAGTCAACCTCGCTCATTGACTTGCGATCTGACGCCTCTGTTGGATCCATAGTCCATACTATGTTGCTAAAATTGTCACCAATGGGAAGAAGCGCGATGGGTCCATTGGGTAAAAACCGTTGCCAGGCGGTGAAGTTTTCGACAGTGTGCTCAACCGTACAGATTATAGCGTTCTGAGAGTAGTTCCATCCAGTTGTTTTGATTCCTGCCAACTCCCTTACTCGCGACTTAGACCCGTCGGCACCTACCACCAGTTTAGCATATACGCTATTTCCATCGCTTAGCTCCAACTTTGCAAGGCGTCCCCGCATAAACAAATCTGTTGTGGAAGGTACTTTACCAAGACCAGTCAACGAAAAACTAGGTAACATATCCATTGAGTTTACCCTCGCTGGATAGATAGTCTTTTGGAGATCTGATTCCTGCAAATACCAAGCTCTCTCGTGTAAGAAAAATAAAAATATTGACTGATAACTATTTAAAATTCAGATAATCTAACTAAGCAGTTGAAGAAGGTAGTAACTGGTTTTACAAATTTATAACCAATTAGCACAAACTCCCTTTTCTAAACTTCCGTTCAGGTGAACACGGCCTAGTTATATAGATAAGCTTTTTTGAAAGGTTGATATTTAGCTATGCTTCATTCATCGAAAAATCAAAATGAAAAGGTAGCTGCAAGTTTTGAAACGAGCAAAAATACTGTAATGACAACAGAAAGGACATGAAAAGTGTGAGTTACAAGCATGGGCCCATATAACGTATCCTTCTTAGAGAAACCTGAAGCAAGTAAAATACCTGCACACAAGATAGCTGAGAACTCTGAAGAACTTTATTCTCCACAACACACCTGGATCATGTCAAGTTATGAGTACACAGCTATTAACATTATCACGGATGCAGATGTAGATATCAATATGCTTACCCCAAAATATCTTGATCGACATCTTTAGCATTGTATCTTGTATATCCAAGGCCCGTGTAGTCCCAGACCTAAAACAATAAAAATGACATATGACTTTGTTTACGTGTAGCAAACCATTATCAGCACATATTTCACGTAGTATATCAACCTAGATCTGATTAAAGTTTTGCTTTTAAGGTTAACTTCAAAGAAAGGAAGGGACACTACACAAACTTGTAAAGAGATAAGCGCCAAACGGCAATAAAACCAAACCAATTTTGAGCCATGATCAAGAAACATGTTCCACCAAAATCATAACCACAAATCACAGTGAGTATGTGGTCATGTAGAGAAAATTACATTTGACGCAGTTTAAGAATTTCAGCAGCCATGATATAAAGAGAATGTATAATAATCATTACCTGCATTTTGTCAAAATACGCATGTCTCTGCTCCTCAATGTATTTCCAGGCACCAATATCTGCATGATTAAAACCAAATACATAACTCCAAAGTTCATGAACAGTATCAGGACAGAGAGCATCTTAAACTCAGATGAACCTTATGCTTCAATTTGTAAGCCAATTCTAGAAAATACAAATGAGCAGAAACGAGAAAGTTGAGAAACCTTTGAGGAAGGATATAGTTGCAGGTGTGACGGTGCTGACTCTGGGATCAGGTGGGTGCCCTTTCTCTAAGATATTTTTTCTCCCCAAAAGAGGATTATTGTCAATAATAGCAACATTCAGGTGCTTTGTCAATGGCTTGCTAGCTGAAACAATAACAAACATGTCGTCATATCAACAACTAACCTCTCGAGAAAAAACAAGAATAGCAAAACCATTACTTACCCAATGAAGCAGCTAAAGCGATTCCAACCATTCCACCACCGACAATAGCAATGTCATGTTGTGGAGTGGAATTTGTTTTCGCATTGCTATCCTCCTCCTAAACATTATTTAACACATACCCCTATTAACTTGTACACAATATTACTTTTAACGTCACACTTATGACACAAATATAACCTTCTTGGGTGACCCAAACATGATACATGGACCAAAGAATGACTTTAAAAAAAAAAGTGGATTATCTTACAATGGAACCAGAAGTAGAGACATTGTGTGTTGAACAAGTCCTCCGGAAGATGTTTGTTGTTGTTCCACAGACATTAGTCCTAAGTTTCCTTGCAAGCACCCTGTCCAATTACACCAGATCGCATGGCATAATAATAAGTAAGACAAATCTTCTCTATTATCTAACTAAGCTGGATCATAACAATTAAGCAAATCGAGACACCAGAAACGAACAAAATAAGAAAAGGAGAACCCGTGAACCTGTTCATGTTGTAATGATAACGAGAAATCAGGTCGACCCGTTAAACCCTCTTTCACCGGAATATCAGCAACAGAGAATCATGTAGAAAGGAAGCGTCTTTGTGGCGAAGAAGAGAGTTTCGCCGGCTATTGGGTTGGGTTTAGGCTTTGGGTCAGAAACATCTCATCACTAAAAACTATTTTTCAAACTTAATTTTAATTCGAAAAATGGTTCATTACTTTTTAACCTTGATTACTAATCCTAAATATCTATGGATCAATTCTTTTATTCATTTTTCTCATTTTTCCTTCTCTTTTTTTTTTCCATACGGCTTCTCTTTTTCCCTATGTAATTTTTCTTTTTTCTTATTTTTTTTCTCCTTCAACATCAAATCTGATAATAAAGATTGTATTTTTCGTTTTAGATCTAATAATCACATAATGAAAGATGACAAATAAACTAAAACTACAGTTGAATCTAATTGAAAAGTCGTCACAGTTGAATCTAAGATTAGATTTGAAAGTCAGAAGAAAAAAAATCTGCAGTGCCTTGTAGTCTGATGTGGCGATGAAGAAGATGACAAAAATGAAAAAAAAGAGATTGAATACTTTTTAGATCTGCTTGGTTTTAGGGTTTTTATTGTTCTAATTTTTCAATTTAGAGTTATTAAAAATATTTATGGGGCTTTTAGTGATTTAGTATCTTATTGTTCTTGTTCCTCTTTTCAATAATTTTCGTGTATTTTATTAATTTCATCTTCAGGTTTGGATTTAATATTACTCAATATTACTAACTCCGTCAAATTCAGTATAACTAACTCAATATTATTTAGTGTACACAATATAATAACTAACTCAGTAATAGCACTATGTAGTATTTAGTTATGATCGGTATTAGGCAGTATAACCAGTATAACTTAGTAGTAGAACCTCATATAACTACATCTCAATAGTACTTAATATAATCAGTATAACTAAACATCAATATTAGCCAATAGAACGGAATACAACCCAGTACAACTAAGTAAAACTATACAATATAATGTAATATGTGGAATTTTTAAAAATTTGAAATTTTTAAAAAGTAAAAATTTGAAAATATTATTTTAGAAAATAATAATTTCGAAATATAAAAGGCAATTTTTATTAAAGTAATAAGGGCATAAGAAATTTGAGAAATCCATACGAAATTATTTTATGAGATATAGGGAGGGCATGAGAGAAGTTACTCTTTGGGTCACGGGTAATAATTGTGGTTATTGGGTATTATTATATGGAAAACCCGGTTCACTGTTGTACCAAATTTTCCTTCGGCTCGAATGGATCCATAACTTAAGCATCTTTACCTGACTATTTGATACCCAAAAAAAAGCTAAAATACTCGAAGGCTCATGTCATGCCTCTATGAGACTTGAGAGGAAGAAGGACAAAATGCAAAAGAAGCCGTATGAATGTTTTTATTACATCGAAAAGAAACCAGAATCATCGCAAATTTTATGAGTTATGTTACAAAAGAATGATGATGAAAATAGGAATCAAAAGTCGAATCAAATCGCATAACCATCAGGATTTCATTGCCTTTCCCTTTGCAGACAGACTGCAAGTGAGAGTGGCTTAAAACCCCAAAAAAAAAAAAAATATGCATAACCTTTCTTCAATGACCAATCTGTGTAGTGTAGTAGGTTAGTATTTAAAGTGTTGCAAGACTCGGAAGTGATTTTTTTAGCTAACTTGCTCTGTCTTTTTACCCTTTTTGACTTTCTGTGTCTCTGGTTTCTTTTTCTTTGATTCAGCACTGACCCATGTATAGCCTGCCGGGATAGCAAATGGGTCTTGTGAAGTTTGAGACTTGCTGCCCGAACCATCTTTGTTTGATCTCGCTCGACGAAACCAAGAGGATGATGATGCGTTGGTGAACCCAGTTGCAGCAGCTGGGCTCTCATAACCAGAAGAAGCAGTAGGACTTGAGGGAGGCGTCTTAAACTCATCTGCAGGATCAAGCTCTTCAAACTTTGTGAATGTCACAAGCACTTTTATAGTAGGTACCACTGGAATAGCAACCTACATTTCACAAACAATCTCACTAAAACTCATCATCAGATCATTAGCTCTTTAACATTTTAACTACATACCTTTACTGGAAATGTTCCTGTGGGAAGCTTTGTAGTAAGAAGCTCCCTGAGACGACGAATAGCCTTGACTTTGTTTGCGAGTATGTCAAGCAAAGGAAGCAGCTCTTCTGTCTGTAATGGGAAGTTTGTAGATAGCCAGAGCACAGGGCGTAAACCTTTCTTGTATTCGCTCTCTTGGTGACTCTTACTCGACACTGATGATGATACTCTTGGCTTCCTAGTATGGTCATTATCTACCGAGTGTCTTCCTGGTTTTATCTGATTAGTGTCTCCTAGAAGATTGCTTACCTTCTCATTCACACAAAGAGAGCTTCTCGGAGGCGCATACTTAATTTCCTTCTCCTGCTTACTCATTGTTGTCTCTTTCTTTCTCCAACCACCTAACCACCCTTTCTTCTCCGCTTTCTTGCTAGACGGACTAGAATCCACAGCAGAAGCCTCAAAACCATTCTCACTATTGACATTTGGGAACTCTGGTATGTCCAGCTTAAGAGCAGCCTCTAGTTGCTTCTGCTCTTCATCCGTTAGCACATCGCAGAGATCATCATCACCACCACCACCACCAACGTTCTCTTTATCACCAGGAACCTTTCTAGACTTAATACTAACAACCACATTGTTCATCTCATAGACCTTAGCTTTCCAAGGACCAACCATCTCACTCTTCTCCTGCCTCCTCCAATTCATCTGTGGATTTAAAACCGCTTGCGTCACATCAATCCCAGGCCTAAAGATATTACTTCTACACATCGCAGCCACTTCTTTCTTAACATCCTCATCCGAGGCAACACTAGACGCACCATCCAACGCATTCATCACTTCTTTATCCTTATGATTCACCATGTAAAGCGACCCACGAGGAACTTTACCATCTCCAGACCCATCACCAAGAAACAGTATACTCTGATCAGACCTCTGAATCTTGAAACCATCAAACCCAGCCATTGTCATATCAGCTCTCAGATTCGACCCCACTTTCCACACCTTATAAGTATCAGAAGGAGCAACCTTGGAGACAAAAGGCACAACAGAGCTCTCAAAGTGAAAACACATCTCCAAGTAAAAGTCTTTCATCTTCCCCATCGTTGCTACCAAACGAGGCAGCCTCCTACACCACTTAGCCCAAGCTAGAGGCTGATAATGACGCACGATGATCATGGCTATAGACTCTTGCCTACTGCAAACAGCTTCTTGCAACGCGTTCCAGCCATCTTCGTTCTGCAGAGTCCAATCAGCTCCGGCTACCATCAGCATCTCAGCTGCTGTTGCATCGCAGAGCTTCACAGCTAAATGCAGCGGCGTGTCGCGGCGTGGCACGTCTCTTCTGTCGATAACGGAGGAGATGGCGTCGGATGTAGCTTCCTCGGATAAGGAATCTGATTCTGATTGGATCTCGGAAGGGTCTCGTGGCTTTGGGAGAGAAGAGAGGATTGATTTGAGAGTCGCGTGGTCTCTTGAAGCAACGGCTCTGTGCACAGAGCTGTGTATGTACTTGGAAACATCAATGCCCTCCATTTTCAGATCAAAAACCTAACCTTTCGAGTCGGGTCAATCAAAAACAGGATCAAAATCTTAACTTTCGAGTCGGGTCGGGTCAATCAGAAACTAGATCAAGATCTTGATTTGAAGTCAAAGCGTTAAACCCTAATTGGAATCAAGGGAGAGAAAGAAATGGAAGTTTCTCACCTTTTAACTTGCTGCGCAAGAAAGAGAAAGACGTTTTACTCCGTAGCTTGAAGCATTTGTCCACTCTAAGCTTCGTGTCTTCTGTATTGTTTTTTTTTCTTTTGGTTCATAGGAGAGAAGAGAGAGAGAGAGGGAGAGATTCTTTGTGATGATCTAAATCCAGATCAGACACGAGGAAGACGCATGTGGGCGCGTGAACCCAAATAAAACACAGAGAAAGAAATCAATCTCGAGATTGTGTCTTTAGAAAATGAATAAAGAAAGAAAGGAGCGAGATTGGATCAAGAAGAATTAGGAAAGTCATTTTTGAGAGAAAGGGAAGAAGGAAGCAGTCGTGAAGTTGTTCTAATGTTTCTTCTTAGTGGGAGGGAAGCAAGCAAATCCTGTGACATACATTGACACTGATTTTTAAAGAGATATATGAATAAGCAAAAAATTAAAATAAAATACGATATATATATAATATTAATAAATGAAAGTAAATAGAAGAAAAACTAGATATGAAAATAGAGTACATGTAACGCGTTTTAGCGGCGGGAAGCAAGCAATACTATGACGTACATTTGACACTGAATTTTATTTCAAAGTATAAGTATCCATATGAATAAGATAAATGTCAAGTAAAATTAGAATTTTTTAATGGAATATGAAATTTATTGATCAAATTGTAGGAAGAACATTTACAAGGTAAGTTGTGTTCTATCTATGTATGATACGGAGCTACATAGTCTAAGTAGGGGGCAGTTGCCCCTCATAAAATTAAAACTTTCCTTTAAATGCTATGAAGAAAATTTCATTGCCCCCATTGAAAATATTTATTGCCCTCATTAACACAATCAGTTCGCAAAACTCAAGTTAAATTCTCCATTATTTCCGTTGTAAAAAAGCCATTTATTACACTTGTATTGGCATTATTATGTTGCCTTATTTGATTTGTAAAGCTTAAACCATTATTTTCATTTTTATATAAAGAAAACGATTTTCTTTCTCAAAAAATAATTTACTTGATGGTTTTAGTAAACAACAAATACACATTTATCTAACTAATAATTCAATACATTTAAAGGGAAATAAAATATATATATTTTTGTGATTATCAATTTATATTATGACTGAAGATATCGTTTTTATTTTCCATTTGATTTATTCATTCCATCATTTTAGGTCCCAATTTTTTCAAGGAAAAGCATTTTTATATATGTATTTGTATTTTCATACCACGAAAAAATATATTTTTATTTTTATTAATTGTAGTCAACACTTTTTGTAATGAAGTTAAGAGATATAATCATTACTTTTAAAAACTTTGGTTTACATCTAAACTATTTCGTATAATAGATTTATTTAATTGAAAAATTGCAATAAAAAAATAATTAAAAATACTTCAATAATGTTTTTATTTATTATTATTATTTGCCTCTAGTGATTTTTTTTTCTAGTTCTGTCACCACTATCTATAGAGATTGTGATTTAATTTAAAAACTAGGATAAGACCCACATTTTCAAAAATACTTCAATAATGCTGAGGTATTTGATTTTGTGGTGATAAATAAAATACAATTAATATTTATTGAGTTTTATGTTATATGTTTTTTCATGTGTTTGGTTTAAATATGTTTGTTATTGACCGTTAATTAATATTAAGGCCAAATGTTGGTTCAAAAAAACAAATGAAAAATATAATTCATGAAATTAATTTATTATAAAATATACTTTTTATTACTAAAAGTTCTATTATCATATAAAGAAAACATATGATATTCATAAAAATAAAGAAATTTAGACCCAATAACCATAAAAGAAATGAATTCACCAAATAACCATTAGAAAGTTAGGGTTATAATACAACCTATACATTATATATTAATTGTTATTGTGTCCCTATACCTAGTGTTGTCTAGATTTATTTTTATTTTTAGTTTTTCTTTTTTCTTTTTGTCACTTCCCCTTCTATTTTTAGTAGCTATTAATTTTTTCTAATACAATTATTCATTTTTATATTTTACATAATAAAAACATAGCTTTTTTTCTACATATAATATGTTTCAAATTTTAAAAACAGACATAAGTTTCTATAAATTTAATTTATATTAAATAAACTAAGTTTTAAATCTATAATATGTTACACATTTATATAGTATAATTCTATTTTTTATTCATATAAGTTATAATTTTATTATTTTATCATAATTTTACTCTCTCTCTCTCCCTCTCCCTCTCCCCTCTCTCTCCCTCTCCCTCTCTCTCTCTCTCTCTCCTCTCCTCTCTCTCTCTCTCTCTCTCTCTCTCTCTCTCTCTCTCTCTCTCTCTCTCTCTCTCTCCCCCTCTCTCCCCCTCTTCCTCTCTCCTCTCTCTCTCTCTCTCTCTCTCTCTCTCTCTCTCTCTCTCTCTCTCAACCTAATTTTTAAGAATATATATTACTCTGATTTATGCACCTAATTTATGAATATATCTTCTTTCTAATTTATGTTGTTATTAAATGCATACACAATAAAAATATTTTCATATAGGTTTTTCTTGGTTCGAACTCAACCACTTTATTATGTCTATATATTATTTCTGATTTTGTCTTACTGAATGTTTTTCGTAAAGCAATTCTAATGGAACTCCACTTAATAAATATAAAAATATTTTATTGTCCATATTGCATTAAATTAATTTTGGCTTCAACTCCAAGACTAATGCGAGCCTTACTAATAAAAGTACGTCCTATTTAAGCATAAAATAAAAGTTAAACAAATTATAACCTAAAACATTATACTCCTCAAAATTGTAATTTGCGTTGAAGTGACATATCTTGTATGTTATCCTTGCTAAGTAGAAGACACAATCTTTTTTTTCCTAGCTGAAAATAAGAACTTTTGTAGTAAGTGATCTCCTCCTACTACAATGTCTATATCACGTAATACACTGTAGTATGTTCATCGAAATTTTTCATGTTGTTAATAATGGACAAAACAATAAAACCGTGGTTTTATATTAATTTATGAATAACCGAGAAGTTCAACAAAGAGATATCTCCCATAATTAAAAAAACTTGAAAAGATAAATGTAATATAGTAAAAAACCATAAGACGAAAATGAAAGCCTCTGTAAAACGCGGAGCAATAACTAATTTCACAGTCACCTTTTTCAACATTTTCCTATTTGATCCGAGTAGAACATGGATTCCTCGTCATCGAATTCTCATCATAGTGTTCCTCCAAGTTAAAAACGGTTTCTCCTCGGTGTTTAGCAGGAGTCATGGCGTTAACTTCACCTTCCTGGGACGACCATCCGGACAACATTCGGGAACCCTTTTGTACATAAACAAAATTGTACCATTACACACAGTAAAACACATTGAAAAATAAGAGATCAAACACATTTAAAATAAATTAAACTTTACCTCCGGTGTACCTAAAATTAAAGAATTTTCGAGAGACAAAGTATTCAATACTCCCTAAGAAGACAAATAGAGTACAAAAACATAAAATGACTGTAATCAACCAAAATCATCAAAATATACAATCTGTTACAATGCTTTTGATTGACTTAACTCCTCTAACTCCATAATCATCTCAGTGTTGGTCACAATTATCAAGATTTGGTAAGTGCCATTCTTGTAAAGAAATTTTTCTCTCTTAATGTCAATCTTGAATAGATAAGTTTTACCAACTAAATCTTTGAGAGCCAAAAGAATATCATCCGGGTCTTGCATCTGACAATAAAACATTTAGATTATTATAAAAATAATAGCACAATATTGGTATGTGTCCAATAAAATATAGCTTCACTTACCTCTTCAGCATTTATTACAGTTAACTCATTGCAAGGATGATGAAGTAATTGTATTGCAAGATTATCGAATAGTAGGAATTTTGCATTCCTCATATTGTCTAGGAAAACCAAATGCAACTTGTATCTAACATAATAGATATTAAGAACGATTTAATTATCTCAGCATAATACCATCTAGAAAGAATTATTTACTAATTACTTTGGCATCAACTTTGGGTTCTTCACATTGCATTTGACGTAAGTAGTGGAATCTCAGTTCATCGTCATCTTCTCCATCGTTTGTGGTGTCGTTAGGAACATTCAATACCTTCTTCTAACACACTTTGCAACTTGAATAATACCAGCCCATATCAGAATCAATAGCTGCCATTGTTCACATCACAATACACTTCTCAAGCTATATGGATATAAATAATCAAATACATAGATAATATCTAAAATACATAAGATGTTCCAACTATCACCTTCACATTAAAGAAAAACTAACAACGAACCTTGTTGGATTCAACCAACTGAGGTATGGTCTTCCTAGGAGTATTGACCAAAAAATTGTTTTTATCCCCAGCTCTATTTGTCAGCGCAAGCGGTTTAGCTTGAACAATTGCCAATGAAAGTTCATCATTCGGCAACCTTTACAAATACCAAAATTACTAAACATTAAGACATATACATGTGAATTCAGTTTAATATTATTAAGCATCTTTAGACATGAAAAAAATGTACAATGCCACAAAAGACTCCACCTCAGGCATAATTGAATTTAGTTCGACATCTGACACATCATACGCATTGGACACATTACGCACCTCTGCAGATTGACAATGTAGGTTTATTCAGATAATTATAGCAAACTTTAATCATTTAGTATCTTAACTGAAGAACTAATATTAAAGAATCTATTAAAATACTTTTTCCAAACTTTGATCTTCCCAAACCTCAACACACAAACGATTGGATTATCACCACGTCTTTCGATATTTACATTCCTCGTTGCGCTGTATAATGGACGAAGCTGTATAAGCGGAGTGGCACCATAATCACAAAATCGTCTGGCCCAAAATCGTTTAGGGCAAATCTCTCAATATCTATTTTTAAGTTTTTTTCACAAAAATAGTTTTCAAAGAGAAAAATAACTAAAATAAATTTTTTTATTTTGAAACTTTTAATATTTTTTTAAATTTTAAACATAACCTCTAAAACTCCACTCATAAATCTAAACCCTAAATGTAAATTAGTTAACCCAAAAAGTATAAAGGTTTATTTAAACCTTTTAATAAAATTTATTTTAGTATTTTTTTCTTTGAAAAATATTTGTGACAAAATCTTTTTTAAAGTATTTCTCAGTCGTTTATTCTTGGCGAAATCAATTTTAGCACAAATATTTTCAGTCTTTTCTGATTATTATATAATTCTAAATCATCTGGCCAAAGAATCATTAACCCTCTCTCTACCCATTCTCTTCCCCGACGTTGACCTTCATCTGAAACCTGAAACTACATGAAAACAATTTAACATCCCCCTATACAAATACTTTTCTGATAATCTGTTAACGGAACTCGGATTGATGAGTTTTGTACAGTATGTCTTGAATTTGTAGAAACGAAGCTGGAAACTTTCAATCTATCTCCTACGTGTAGATTATGTCTTCTTAGACATTTGTTTTCGAGTTGAACTATATGATTGATTGTCTCGCATAGGTTTGTCAAGTATGTCTCTTTGAAACATTTACACCCAAAAAAAAAGTAGGTCTCTTTGAAGAAAACTTATTTGTGGTACTATACGAAAACTCATTTGTGGTAACTATACGATCTTCACGTCATTTCACTTTTGGAACTTCTGTGTATGAAAATGCCTCTTGTGTTAAAAGTGTCTTGAACTCTTTTTAAGTTAGTCCACCGTTAAATGCTAAAATAAAGTGTCGTTCTCAATAAGTGGAATCAGTCAGTTTTGTTTTGGAATGAACTTTGCCAATGTGTTGATCTTTTTCAGGTTAGGAAGATTGGATCATTTAAGATCATTGAAGAATAACAGGATTGAAAGTGCAATCATCAATTTCTTTTGATTGCCCTCAAGATCAAACAATTTTTTTGTCTCTTGTAAGTGGATTATATTTTATACTAGTGGTTTTCCCGCGCTTCGCGGAGTGTTAATAGATTTTGTTGTGTATTGTTTCTACATGTTTTATCGGGTTACATGCTCACTCAGGAGGGAAAAATTGTCGCAGAATAATGAAGCATAAGAGAAAGAGTAAGGAGGGGACACACGAGATCAAATCTGAAGGTACTAATTATCTTTTATAAGTTCAATTATCATTTATATTTTAGAAAAAACTTTTATGATGATAATTGGTTGATGCTTACTTTTCAGAGGACGAAAATGCGGATAAAGAAAGTGGTAAGTACTAAATAGGCAAATATATTATAAAAAGGCGGGTGAAAAAGAATGTAAGGAAAGTATTGTATACCAGCTAGATCTCTCTTACAAAACCTGGGTTTATAGAAATTATTTCCTCTCATCTGCATCAACGGAAAGTGTCCAGTTGTCTAGCACTTGTGGTGGTTTAAACAAAGTCACTGGTGCCTCGTGGATGCTAGGATCTCTAAAAGTTGCAGAGTCAGGTTTACCTCCGATTTTATTCTTAACCATTTGATGTTCATCTATAGCATCAATAGAACCAGTTGATGGTAGTCTAGGTCTAGTGCCGAATTTTCTTAGTATGTCTAGACTCGATCAATGATTTTTTTCCTTTTGGTCTTATCAAAAGAAACAAAAAAAAAACATCGAGAACTTTAAACCTTGGTCAGGTGTGTGGTGTGCGTGTGAGGGCAGGTGCATGGCCTTGTTTTGATGGAGACAAAAATTGTGTTATGTTAAAGGAGGATGCTTCTATTGTTATACAAAAGTAGGACATATATACGATCATCAAGGAAGAATTCCCTTCTCAAATTTCTTTAATACTTTAACAATTTCCATTCCATTTGAAATACAAAGCCTCTTTTAACTCATGTCTAACTGTGGAATGTAGGACTCTGCGTAGACCTCTAGTCTCATAGCATCGGTGACCCAGATTGCTGAGAAGCAAAGGAAATAACTATGGTCTTCAAGTGTAAATTTAGGAAAATCTTCTAAGGAATCTTCAGAGATGGTAGAGAAGCTGAAAATAACCCTAAAACAGTATCGTGGTAGGCGCGCGTGAGCTCGTTACTCGTTTGGATTATGAGGAGGTACTGTAGACCACTACACTCTATGAGGAACTGAGCTCTGCTTCGGTGAGCTGTATCTCGTAATAAAGTTAACTAGAGTCTCTTCTCCTTGCGCCACCTCAGCGAAGGATACTCCTTTTTATAACATGTGTCCTTTTTAAAACTTCATTCTCGTTTTATTTCTACTAGACATCTCTCTCACTTCTTTTTCGGCTCATTTGATTTTGGCCCAAATTATAATTACTTTAGAGAAACCTAAAAAAACGTAACTTTGGTGATTCCCTTTCATCCTCTCAGACGAAGTTACATTCTTCGAAAATGACAATCAACCAACCCCACTATTCCCACTATGTACTCTTCAATCCTTTCACCTTTCACCTGCTTCGTAGAATTTAAAAATGAAGCATATGAACGACAAAGTAAAATCGTTTTGCTTTTCAAAATCCAAAATTTGTGTCCATTATCACTCAAACCCTTCCACCATGGCGACTTCTCAAGTTCACTTACCCAAGCTGAAAGTTGGCCACTGCAGAGAAATTGTTTAGATGAGACTACTTCGATTTTGGGAGGTCCTTAATGTGAAAAAGGCGGTGAGCTGATGGTGATTGACATGCTGCTTATTAATGTGAAGGTTAGCCGAAACCTTATTTCAATTTTTAGTTTGCGATTTAGAGTTTTCTAACTTTTCATGTACCTGGTTCATTATTATCCTCCCTATATGATCACTCAAACCCTTCCACCATGGCGACTTCTCAGGTTCACTTACCCAAGCTAAAAGTTGGCCACTGCAGAGAAATTGTTCAGATGAGACTACTTCGATTTTGGGAGGCCCTTAATGTGAAAAAGGCGGTGAGATGATGGTGATCGACATTCTGCTTATTAATGCGAAGGTTAGCCAAAACCTTATTTCAATTTTTAATTTGCGATTTAGAGTTTTCTAACTTTTCCTGTAACTGGTTCATTATTATCCTCCTTATATGATCTGAGTGCTTTTGATGTTGCAAGTAGCAACCCAAAATTACAGCTTGGTGACGCTCATGTCACGATTAGATTTGAGAGTTATTCTCATTACGTTCTCATTCTTGTATTTCGTAGCTTAGTATCTCATTAACTTACCAAAGCTTGTGCCCAAACCGGAAGTTCTACCGTAATCATCTTCTTAAAGAGAAAAAATGTATTCTTCAGGTCAATTTTAGATTCTATAATCTAATTATGAATTTCAAACTCTTTCTGAAGTGGTTAAGGATGATAATAGTAATGCACAAGCTGTGGAGTTGCCAAGCAGAGTAACTGTAAGCTTTGACAATGAGTGTAATCAACTTTACTTAACATTTCATGTTACTTTCCGAGTCTTCTTGGATTTGATTTTGTTTCCTTTAGGAAGATCATTGTGCAAGCCAAAAGGGGAGAAGAAAGGTTGTTTGCTTTAAGTTGGAACTTCAAAGTTGACTCTCAATGTATTCTATTTGCTAATTCTTTCAAACAAAAGTGATCTAAGTTTTCCTTTGGCATTCCATGTACAGAAGTTTTATAAAGAAAGGAATCGAAGCCTCTAAGTGAATTCAACTTGCCAAGTTGCTCAAAGACATGTCTAACCTGTCACATATACTGCATAATTCTTTGAGGGAATCCTAGAAAAGAAATCATGCATAGCATCATCTCAATATATTGAGTTCGAGATCACATAACGTGTTACTCCTGTAGTACTCACTCATGGTTCTTGATATACACCAGTTGTAGATGAATAGAAAAAGCAGCAACATGAGTGGTATTTAATCCATTGGTGACCTATTTGACCTCGTTGAATTCACTACACCACCCATTCAAACAACTTGAGAAGTAGAAACTGGAATGCCAAAGGAAAACTTAGATCACTTTTGTTTGAAAGAATTAGCAAATATAATACATTGAGAGTCAACTTTGAAGTTCCAACTTAAAGCAAACAACCTTTCTTCTCCCCTTTTGGCTTGCACAATGATCTTCCTAAAGGAAACAAAATTAAATCCAAGAAGACTCGGAAAGTAACATGAAATGTTAAGTAAAGTTGATTATACTCATTGTCAAAGCTTACAGTTACTCTGCTTGGCAACTCCACAGCTTGTGCATTACTATTATTATCCTTAACCACTTCAGAAAAAGTTTGAAATTCATAATTAGATTATAGAATCTAAAATTGACCTGAAGAATACATTTTTTCTCTTTAAGAAGATGATTACGGTATAACTTCCGTTTTGGGCACAAGCTTTGGTAAGTTAATGAGATACTAAGCTACGAAATGCAAGAATGAGAACGTAATGAGAATAACTCTCAAATCTAATCGTGACATGAGCGTCACCAAGCTGTAATTTTGGGTTGTTACTTGCAACATCAAAAGCACTCAGATCATATATGGAGGATAATAATGAACCAGTTACAGGAAAAGTTAGAAAACTCTAAATCGCAAATAAAAAATTGAAATAAGGTTTCGGCTAACCTTCGCATTAATAAGCAGCATGTCGATCACCATCATCTCACCGCCTTTTTCACATTAAGGCCTCCCAAAATCGAAGTAGTCTCATCTGAACAATTTCTCTGCAGTGGCCAACTTTTAGCTTGGGTAAGTGAACTTGAGAAGTCGCCATAGTGGAAGGATTTGAGTGATAATGGACACAAATTTTGGATTTTGAAAAGCAAAACGATTTTACTTTGTCGTTCATATGCTTCATTTTAAATTCTACGAAGCAGGTGAAAGGTGGAAGGATTGAAGAGTACGTAGTGGGAATAGTGGGGTTGGTCGATTGTCATTTTCGAAGAATGTAGCTTCGTCTGAGAGGATGAAAGGGAATCACCAAAGTTACGTTTTTTTAGGTTTCTCTAAAGTAATTATAATTTGGGCCAAAATCAAATGAGCCCAAAATGAAGTGAGAGAGATGTCTAGTAGAAATAAAACGAGAATGAAGTTTTAAAAAGGACACATGTCATACCAAGGAGTATCCTTCGCTGGCGCAAGGAGAAGAGACTCTAGTTAACTTTATTATTATAGATTATGTATTAGATGTGCAATGAAATAAGTAAATCTATATTTTGTGATCTAATTTGATATGTATTTACAAATCTATGAATGTTAATACCAATGGTGTTTTAAACATAAAACTGTATTATACATAAATTTTTATTATATGTATAAATGAGATATTATATATAAAAAAATATATGAAATTTTTTTCCTTGCTTATTTTCTAATTTTTTTTCAATTACTCGCTAGGCCCAAATAGGTAGCGTTTAGCAAGTTTCTAAACAAGAGAAATAGTGAAATATAAAAAATGAGGAAAAGACCTTTCATTTTTCCAAACAACAAAAATGAGAGATAAATAAAGAAGACAGAGAGTTTATATATGAAAAGCGGAAACTGTATAACAAATAATTTTCACTTCATAAACAGATTTCCAACGAAGAAAAATCAATTTTTTTAATTTACATTAATTAAATTTCGTTATTAATTTGTCAAACCAGAATCTTAAACTAGGTTTTGAAATTCATATACTGTTGATCATAAATACGTTACATAAGTCGGAACCGCTATCAACCTACTTTACGACCTGAGACATGCCAGATTCGGGGAACTATTGTTGGAAGTGGACGAGATATTAAATACAATCTTAAAAGCAAAAGAGACTTGCCGGATATAAAAGATCTGAAATTTCTCTGTATTATTTCTTGTTGTCTTTACAAATTAACCTCTAAACTATATATACAAAACCCTAAAACCATTAAAGAATATTTACAATCTTAGTCCATAAATATTGTATAATTACAATATATCTTAATACCCCCCCCTCAAGTTGGAGCATGGAGATATCGAATGCCCAACTTGGGCAAGATCGCTTGAAAAGGACGTCCTCCAAGCGCTTTCGTAAAGACATCTGCCAATTGATCCCTTGTTGGTACATGATTCGTGCGTAAAATCCCTGCTTGTATATCATCCCTGATGAAATGACAATCTAAGTCCACATGTTTTGTCCTCTCATGAAACACATGATTAGCTGCAATATGAAGAGCAGATCTACTATCACAATACATATCCATAGCACCCGAGTGTGCAATACCCATAGATGATAACACACCCTTAATCCACTTCAGTTCCTTCAGTGCAGCAACCATAGCTCTATATTCTACTTCAGCTGACGAAAGAGCCACCACATCCTGCTTCTTTGACTTCCAAGACACATGAGAGGATCCCAACTGTACCAACCAACCATTCACACACCTCCTAGTAATAGGATATCCAGCCCAATCAGAGTCACACCACGCTGTGAGATGAAAATTGCAATCAACTTTTAATAAAATTCCCATTCCATAACGAACAACTCTCAGTGCAGTTAACCAGTGATCCTCTCTTGGTTTTTGCATAAACTGAGACAAAATGTGAACACAATATGCAATATCAGGCCTAGTCGCAGCCAAATAAATTAATCTCCCAACCAATCTCTGATACTTCTCTGGATCATCAAGCACCTTCTCCTCAGACCGTCCCAACTGATGGTTCGGTTCTATAGGAAACTCCACTGGTCTACCACCCAACAACCCAACATCAGAAATAATATCAAGCACATATTTCCTCTGGGATAAATAAACACCTTCTTTGCTGCGTGCAACTTCTATTCCTAAGAAATACTTAAGTTTTCCCAAATCCTTCATATGAAAACAACTACTCAGATATCCCTTGAACTCCTGAATAGCTTCTGATGAATTTCCTGTTATCACCAGATCATCAACATATACCAGAACATGCAACTGAACTTTAGCATTCACCAATGAAAAGAGTGAATAATCTAACTTATTATGTGCAAAACCAAACTTCAAAAGAGCTTATGAAAGCTTGGCAAACCAACATCTCGGAGCTTGTTTTAAACCATACAAAGATTTGTGCAACTTGCATATCATTCCCTTTGTAGAAGCATTGAACCCCTGAGGTAGCCTCATATACACTTCTTCCTTCAAGTCTCCATGAAGAAATGCATTGTGTACATCCATCTGATGAAGTTCTCAGTTCTTTCCTGCAGCAACCTGAAGAATCAATCTAATTGTACTCATTTTTACCAGAGGGGCAAACATTTCTTTGTAATCAACTCCTTCTTCTTGTCGATTACCACAAGCAACAAGTCGAGCCTTATACCTTTCAATCGATCCATATGCATTATACTTTATTGTGAATACCCACTTGCATTCAATCACCCGCTTGCCATAAGGTAAAAATTCAGTTGACCATGTCTTATTCTTCTATTGGACCTCGATCTCAACTCTCATTGCTTCTTGCCATCTTGGACATTTCATTGCTTCAGCAAATGTCTTTGGCACAGTCCATGCAGTTACACTAGCCAAAAAACATCTATGTGACTCAGAAAATCTATTACAATTCACAAAGTTCTCAATTCCATATTCTGAACTGCCATCTGGATTCATAGTAGATAAAGACATAGGAGCAGGAACCACTGTGTTAACCACATAATCACGTAACCTGACAGAAGCTTCTTTCTTTCTCATACCCCGTCCTAACGTTGTATCTGATGCAGCAGTCTCCACATGTGTTTCTCTTGAAGGTTTAGATTGTGTTCATGTCTCCCCATGGGTCACAACTACTTGCTCTGTTTCATTCTCAGTCGCTTCCTCTGACACAGTTATTGGTTGATCCACATCATTTGCAACAACTCTTGTGACTTCTTCAAGCACTATATCACCCACTGTGTCACTTATTCCAACAGCTTCTTCAACTCTCCTCTCAAATCTAGACTCATCCATAAAATAAGAAATATGATTTAATCCATCATGTATAGACCCGTTGGTTCTCTATGAGCTTCAAAGAAAGGAAATTTATCTTCGATAAAAGATACATCTCGAGAGACAAATTATTCTCTAGTTTCCAAATCCAACATTGTCCACCCTTTCTTCGCATAAGGGTAACCAATAAAAACACACTTTCTACTTCGACTAGCAAACTTATCTCCATGACAATTCTGATTGTGAGCGTATGCAAGACATCCAAAAATTCTAATATCACTATATATAGGAGTCTTACCAAACAAAATCTCATAAGGGCTTCTCCCTTTGTGTATCTCACACGGCGTCCTGTTGATTAAATGTGATGCACCCAACACACAGTGACCCCAAAACTCTATAGGGAAACTCGCTTGAAACCTCAAAGCTCGTGCGGCATTCAGTATATGCCTATGTTTCCTCTGAACTCTTCCATTTTGTTGGGGTGTACCCACACACAATGTCTGGTGAATCACTCCTAATCTATAAAAGTAATCTCTCATCCTCAAGAACTCACTACCATTATCACTTCGTACTATCTTCACTTGCTTATTAAATTGTCTCTGAACTAAAGCAAAGAAATCCATTATAGATCTTTCAACTCGAGTCTTGTCCACAAGAAGAAACACCCAAGCAGCTCTAGAATAATCATCCACAATCGTAAGGAAGTAAGAAAAACCATTCAAGCTAGGTGTCCGATACGGTCCCCATAAATCACAATGTATCATCTCAAAGCACTCTTTACTTTTGCTCGAACTCAGCGGAAACTCATTTCGACATTGCTTCGCTTTGAAGCATATGTCACACCCAGATACTCCATTACTTCCACTATCAACACCAGGTAAATTTCTAATTACCTTTTCAGAGGCATGTCCCATCCTCTTATGCCAAACTTCTAGAGATTCCACCTTAACCTCTTTTCTGACACTTCGAATATATTTAATATCTTGAAGAAAATACAATCCTTCTCTTCTTTCGCCAGTTCCAATTACCATCTGCACACCAGCATCATATAGAAGACATCATGTTTTCGAAATAATACAATGCAACTCAACTCATCAATCAACTGTGACACAGAGATAAGACTACACTTTAAATCTTCCACAAAAAGAACTCGTGTCAACCTCAACTTCTCTGTCAAAAAACACTTCCTTCTCTATCAGCAAATACACTCTTCCCATTAGGTAATCCAACCAAGCACGGTGAGACTCTATGGACATCAACAAGAGAACTCAACGTACCTGTCATATGATGTGAAACTCCACTATCAATTATCCACTTATCCATGAACCTTTTTCCACTAGAAAAATTAGCTTACTCTGATTTTAAACAAAAATCACTCAAAATATGTTCCCATTGCTCTTTCTTCAAACCATTTTTGGCATGGGAATTAATTTGCATCGTAACTATGTGTGACACAACCGGTGTGTATTCCACTGAACTTCTTTGTCTCAGTGAAGCGCCTTCTGCAACTTCTTCAACAACACCTCTAAGATTGCTTTCCGCAAATCTATTATTATCAAAAATCTTCTCTTCCATCATTCACTAACCAAACAAACACACAACAGACCCAAACAATCTCGAGATCGATTCACAGATCTCAAAATCAACAAATCTAAAATCGGGTGAACAGTAACCGATGAACAGTAACTCGTGAACAGTAACCGATGAACAGTAACTCCGTGAACAGTGCCGTCGTGAACAGTGCCGTCGTGAACAGTGCCATCGTGAACAATGTCGTCGTGAACAGTAACCAAAATCAATAATCGCTTTCCGCGAACAATGAACAAGAAATACAACCTTGCTCTGATACCCTAAAAGATCTGAAATTTCTCTGTATTATTTATTGCTACCTTTATAAATTGGTCTCTAAACTATATATACAAAACCCTAAAACTATTAAAAAATAATTACAATCTTAATCCATAACTATTGTATAATTACAATATATCTTAATA